>JBBPCX010000016.1:13833328-13844295 GCA_037974365.1 Hydrocynus forskahlii | reverse complement strand
CTCTCTCTCTCTCTCTCTCTCTCTCTCTCTCTCTCTCTCTCTCTCTCTCTCTCTCTCTCTCTCTCTCTGCCTCTCTCAGACTGAACAAAACAGATTAGAGTTGTTCTGGACATAAGCTCTCACTTATGTAAATAACATGCAAATGAGTCGATACTAAGAACAGTTTGGCCTCCACCCAGACCAGCGTGTGTTTTTAAAAGGATGATCAAATGCAGTGGGTCTGGCCCTCTCCGTTGTGTCTGGACGCATGTTTCTGTGACCTCAAATCCCATATTATGATTTAAGCCATGGACCTATCAACCCTGCCCACAGTACACAGTGGACTGTAACTCTAGACTTCAGTTGCTTGGTTCACTAAATTAAATTCAGATATATTCAGAGTCAAACTTACATCAGTAGTGGTTTTGCAAGTAAGAAAAACAGTATTCAGAAAAACAAAACATTTATGCAATAGACAGATTTAAAAGCAACCACGTGGCACTCATGTGTATGTAAATGTATTAATGAAAGATCTTGCTTCTGGGTGCAGAGTGCTTTGAGACACATTGTTTTTTTTACTTTATTCAACACCTTATTTGAATATTTACAGCTACATCTTGTTATTTTTATTTTACTTGTATGTGTGCCATTGCATTGTAGTCACTGTCAGATCAAAACCTGGCATCTCCAACATAACTTTATAGATGAAAGAAAAAACATTTGTGATTGAAGTTAATGTAAATTTCCAAGTAACGTTGGAGAATTTCTGTTGAATTTCTAAGCTGGTAGGACTGTGTGTGTGTGTGTGTATATATATATATATATATATATATATATATATATGCTGGGCATTATTTACTTAACGCTGACAATTATTTTGTCGCACGTTAACGCAGTTTTTTTTAATTACTCTTATTTTGCAAGTTACTCTCATTTTTCTATCCTCACCTCGCTTTAACAGGGACACTCGCTACTGAACATACTGACTGCTTCTGCTGCTCCCTGAAAATGTTTCTGCTGGTACCTGTTCAGAGAAAAAAAGGAAAACAGATTTATAAATGTGAACCTGCTGTTGCTCGTGCCTGATATACTGTTCTGATCGTGGTTCTGGACCATGGGCGCCGGTGTTCTGATGATTCATGCTACCCTGCCGAAAATGCTCCCTTTAAGTTTATACAGTTCATACAGTTTATACAGTCCATACAGGGATTATAATGGTTATGAAGCTTTAACGGTTCCAGCGCCCATGCTCTGGACTCTGAGGGTACTTTGTTTTTCTAAACAAGCTATTGTTTAAACGTGAATGCCCTGCAGTGGCAAATAGCTTTGGTTTTATATTTGATTTAATTACATTAAGTTACATTACATTCTGTTTAAGTTGGAATTTACAAGAAATATTTGAACTGCAGCTGTGTAACTGTGTCAAAGGGAACTTTGCTGTTAAAAAGCTCCTTATTGTTTAAAGTGTTTGGCTGAAGACTGTACAATGGGCGAAGGCGGGGTACACCCTGGAGAGTCTAACCCTAACTCTAACCATAACAGTCACCAGTTAGCGCTGATACTGATGATGTTACACACTGCGCATTAAACCATATATATATATGTATATGTGTGTGTGTGTGTGTGGGGGGAGTGTTTATGTTTATATGTGTGTGTGTGTGTGTGTGTGTGTGTGTGTGTGTGTGTATGTGTGTGTCACAGCCTGCCTAGTTAAAGCTGTGATTAACGGAATTGACTTTAGCATCTGTGTGCTGCACAGCCATATTGGACAGATTTTCTTTCCTTTTTCAGATGACCTTACCAAGCCCTCATATCTCTCTCTCTCTCTCTCTCTCTCACCCTCCCTCCTTTTAAAACAACATACAGCATGTTCCATTAGCGGGCCTCAGTCAAAGTCACAGTGATGATGTCATCTGTCCGTCTGTGTGTGTGTGTGAGCTTGGCTATCAGCTGCTGTGATGTCAGAGGGCTCTCTGTATCTAAAAGCCTTCTCCTGTTCTGTGTTGTATATCACTGTGGCAACTGGTAAAACGGGCAGATGACAGGAGAGTGACCTCCATTAGCCATAGAGCAAACAGGCCCGATCACTACTGACACCTTCACTACATGCATACCCTTATGACAGATAGCATGTGTGTGTGTGTGTGTGTGTGTGTGTGTGTGTGTGTGTGTGTGTGTGTGTGTATGTGTGTGTATAGGGCTAAGGCTAGAGAGAACACAGCTAAGAAAAAGAGGGAGTGTGGATTGGAGTTATGGGAATACAGTGTTTTTCAGTCAAACCAAAACATTCCTTGATTTCAAAGTATCGATTAAGTAAAGAACAGCTGTTGGGTCTAAATGCACTTATAATAGACTCCACTGGGCAGTTTGTTTGTAAGACGCTTTTACAAACGTCTTCAAAGACATTCATCAGTGGGTGGTGTTTTCAGTTTCCTGGTTGATTCTGCATGAATAACAGAAAAGCTATGGAATGTGAAAGTAACCAGGATTATTTTGTTGCTGTGTTGCTCATGTATTTGAAAAGTAAAAAGGTAAAATGTCATAAGAACAGCTTAATCCTCTCCTTGTGCATTTAGGGTTTAATGGAAGTAGTTTTAAGTCTGTGTTACATTTGCACGTTTCACAGTATTCACTAAATTCAACAACTGCCTAGTGACGTCTACTGCAGGTTGTTATTTTTTTTTAATAATCAAGTTCTCAGTTCTGTTTTAAGACAAGTGTTACTGTCTGTGGTAATCAAGAGTACGATATAGATACTTCAGAAAGAGATTAGGCAGAGTATTCCTTTAAGACCTGATTTTGATGCAAGAACTTGCTGGCAAATGACATAAGTGTGTGGTCTATTTTTAGCAAAACTATGAGATTGTCAAGGTGGGAGAGGACATCTTTTGACAAGCACACTACTGCTCACAACCATCATACACACACACACACACACACACGCACACACATACACACACACACATTACCATTTTCTTCTTTGTCCACTTCACCTTCCCGAGGTCAGAGGGCTGTGTAGGTAGCCAAGATGTCATAATTCATTGTTGCTCCATGGTGACAGAAGGTGATGTAAGAATAAAAAGTGTATTACTGACTCTTTCCACTGGACAAAGGTGGACGTCAGCTCCCAGACCTCAATTGAGTGCCTCTTACACACTGTCTGTCTAGACCCATCATGCTGTGAAGTGAACCTTACCTGACTTTACAGTGCCTGTCAAATATCTGGACACCTGACTGAATGTATGTTTTTTTTCTTTAGAATTTCATGTATTATATAGTTGATGTGTTTCTTGTGCATATGGTACCTTTGTTACTACAACAAATGAAACGATGATGTGTTCTTTGTTAAAAACCTTTGTGTGCACATCAGTCAATTGTTTGCTGTTTTTAAAGCCCACACTGATGGCACTGCACACCTACTGTTCCCTGCAGGTTTGGCCATAGTGGTCCTGTGGCTGTATAAACCAGCCTTCATTTCTATGCTTGGTGTAGTGGTGCTTAACATCAGCAGAAAGAACACTCTAGTTTCCATTAGTATCATATGGACTTCATTCATGTCATGAATTTGGCAGGAGCAGGTCCTGAGTCACATAAACTGGAAAGCTAAACCTAAGCTTAAAGACACACACATAAGGACCAATGTGGGTGCGAGGTGGAGCTTTTATTTACAAATATATGGTGGAAGATAAACCCTTCTGTGGCTCAAGTCCCACAGGCTATCCAACTAGTTCTATCCTTCCGAAAGCCTCCTCACTAATGATGCAGGGAGCCAGGCTATTCCGTGTATCCCTGGCCTCTCCCCAGATCTCCTCAGCTGTCCCTGATCAGGGCAGGAGCCTTGCAAACAGGTTCTTAGGGCTCTGATGGCAGCTGCATCTCTCCACCGCTGCAATCTAGAGCACTGGTTCCCAACCCCGGTCCCAGAGGCCACCACTGCACTGTTTTTTCTACTCTTACACACCCAGTTAAACTCAGGAGAGGCTTTTTAATGAGCTGACTGGTTGGATCAGGCATGTTGGGAACTGAGAAAACACTAGAATGTGCAGAGCAAGGGCGGACTGTGTTACTAAGAGTGAACACCACTGATCAAGAGCTTTTATATATTAGATACAAATATGATAAACGAGATACACCTGAAAAACTGACTAGTGGTGTAAAAATGTACGTTATAATATAAGCATATGGTGCAAAATACATATTCCATATTTTTCAATCTAGCAGCAACCGAAATTCAATGACTACCAGCACCATTGGTAGCATCTGTGAAATGTTTGGTCAAGAATTCTGGTCATGTACAAACACGCTTAGAACAAAGAACAGCATTTGCATGTATTCAAAACACTTTATAGGACAGCACTGTGGATAACACAACTGCCCCATGTTCTGACTGTGCATACATAACTAAACACATGCCATATGCTTGGCACATTTTCCGATATGTGTAATATAGCCAATGGAAAAAAGGCTCGTTTTATTTGTCTATTTGTCTATATATATGTAAGTGAATACAAAGTGATGATTGGTGTGATAAATTGTGAAGTTGAGATGTTTATACTTCCACTAGGTAGTGCTGAACCCAACATTTTTCATTAAGTTTCTGCCAGTAGAAATTCATTTTAAAAAATAAAAAAAGATTTTGCAAAGCCAGCCCAGTGTCTCAAATCACATTCTGCTGTTTCTGTGTTTTTGTGTGTGACTTTAATTGGGACTCTGGAGTCAAGGCCCTGAACTTATTCCCTTCATTCATTAAAATGTTTGTGTGTGTGTGTGTCTGTGTGTGAGTGGTTTAAATTGAGAAGATGCATGCTTTTTTTTTTTTTCCCGCCGTTATTATTTATTTTGTTAACAAACAAAGCCTAGCCTTGCCACAAGCTCAGTAGGCGTTTTGGAGCTAAACCACTATCAACACTGCACAACACCAGCTTTGGCACCTCAAGACATGGAAACTATTTACCAGCAGGTGCTTTTGGGAAAGCGGTGGATATGAAGAGAGCTGGAGAAAAGCCTAATTATAATGCCAAAATATTTTTGACACAATCACATCATCTTATTGGAGATGAAAATATGGAGAGGGGAGCAGAAGTGCTTGAGAGAATTGAATGGGAACACTTGGCATGGGGGAATTATGACTAATTCTCCACCGCTCTTGTTATGAGCTGGCACTGAGCTTCTGCTTCTTTGTGAGTTTTATCCTTCTCACAGTTAAAAAGGTGTATGATTCAGTTAGCAAATCCATCCTGTTGCAGAAATAAGCCAACTCACAAACAGGCATACACACACACAGACACAGACACACACACACACACACACACACACACACACACACACACACACACTTCTTAATCAGACCTCTATTGCTATGTCACAGTAGTAGAAATTTGTTTTGACAACCTGATGACACTACCAGAATGAAAAGGACCAGGGCTATGGAATGACTTGTTATTTCTTAGTGTTTATTAGACTTTATTAGAATCTAAATGACTGAGCCATGTTTAAATCCCTTCATATACACACTTATGACTACACCATAACGGCACCAAAAAGGATTCCAAAGAACCAATTTTGGTTCCTTTGAGAAGCTTTTAATAAGTGGTTCCTTGGAGAATCATTTCTCAAGCAAGAACCCTTGGAGACACCTTCAATTGTAAAGAGTACATTTAAACCATTTTCTTTTTCTCCGACTGTTGCAGCCAGTATTCATCTGTTCCAGTCAAGCGACCTCTTTCTCTGGACAGCCATATTAATGACCACCTTCTGTTGCATCTCAGTGGGAGAGCGATGATTAAATGATGCATGAATATCATTCAGAAAATAATATTATACATATTAATAATACTGTGAATCATGTGTAGGTTCTAGCAGTTATAGATTTTTCTTTAATCGATCATGGATAAGATTATCTGTCTGTCTGTGGTGTTTACAGGTATATGAGTGTGTATTTTGTACAAAATACATGTCTGTGGTCTGGTGAAGGCCAAAATGTTAAAAGTAGTCGACAAATAGCTCATGCTTCAGTGTTCAGTGGAGAAGCAGGATGTAAAAAAAAACATGTGGTGATTGTATTTATCATTAGTTTCGTATGACAGCTTTTTTCGTAAATTGATACTAAAGTTTGAGAAAACAATAAAAGAAACTAAAAGAAAATAGTAAATAGTGGCCATACAGTGACATATGAAACTGATGGCTAAAGACATTTTAATTGTGTTTATGTAACTATCATATCAAATGCTGAAATGTTCACTTGATCGCAGGAACTATACCTCAGTTAGGCTCAAGAAAGTTATCACATTATCCGGATGGTTTAAGGTTAGTTTACACAAAACATTTAACGTGTGGATTAATGATTCTGTTTTTATTGAATGTAAATGTATTGAATGTAAATGTAAACATCTGTGTTCTTTGCATTGCAAAAAAAGGGTCCTCATTGACTGTGGTAAAAGCATGGTAACACACATGCTCTTGAGTCTTATTGTTCTATTACTTTGCCATTCTATATAACATTCAGTGAAAATGACATGAATGCCCTGCCCTGATGTGGTCACTTCATTTCTTTGTTTCTCGTTGAGCCATAATGATTAAAAAAAGGAAAAATTACATTTTTTATGTAATCAAAGCAAATGACTTGCTTTTAGTGCATGGCAGTAAAGCTCTTATATGTTTAACAATATGTCTAACCTGGCTGCAGTTAGTCAATGAACAGGTTACACACCTCCCCAATATCTTAATGAGCCACTTACAGACACATTAAATTACTTAGAATTAAGTGAGATGTGTTATCAAGTTCAGTGCAGCATTAACCATTATAGCACAGCTATTATCTTCCTAATTACCATGCAAACGAGCCAGTAATTAATAATGGACAATAAAAGAGTTTTCTGTTCCTCAGCCGGACTGTTAATTTGCTTCACTAGTTGATACTGTTTAAGTGAGTGAGTGATTATGAATGGGTGAAGAGGCAGGCCAGTGGGGGGCACAATGAAGTTAATCATTAAGGAGAATGCAGAGAGAGAGAGAGAGCGAGAGAGAGAGAGAGAGAGCGAGAGAGAGAGATATACAGCAGAGTACACTGGTGCAGTATTGCTGGCAAGCCAGACGTGTCTGTAACTCCTGGCAAAAATGATGGAATCACTGCACTCTTTTACTTCATAGCAAATTAACCAATCATAGATATGACACAAAACATGTTTTTAAGACATACCTCAAACAAGTTAACTTATTTTGATTAATATCATAGTTTTGGTTCTGTCTTGCTTAAATATTATGGGGTGCCATTTGTAAAAACAGCTTCACAAATTTAGAGCGTGTCATTTTTTCATCATTTAGTGCAATGTTCACACAATTTTCACACATTTAGAGCTAAATGTGTTAAAAAAAAAACTGTTACGTTTTGGTACATTTTCTTGCTGCATTACTGTTAAATGTTAAATTTAAATTTTAAATGTAAATCTAAATGTTAAATGTTAAATCTAAATGTTAAATCTAAATCGTGTTGCTTTTTTTGTTTTTACAAACGGCACCCCATAAAATATTTTAAACAAAAAAGGGTTGTCTAAAATATTGAATTATTCAAAAAATTGACAAAAGAAATCTTTTGGTCACTGTGGGTTAAGCTGTTAGATTGTCCTGTTGGAGAGTGTTTGAGTAATGGAGACTTCAGATAAGAAAACAAGCTAACGCTAGCACTCAGTAGCACAGTGGTAGTTAGGCAGTGATTCATTTTTCTCCTCAGTGGATTATGTGTCAACACATCAGTTTGTAGAAGTAACAATGCGAAAAAAGAATTTTACTAATAGTTAATGTCAGTTTGAGTTTACCTCAGGGGTGTCCAAACATATGTGTTAAATGTGTAATTGAGAAAGCAGAGGCAGCAGGTTTTCATGCCAGCAAAGCATCGACTCAAATGATCAACTGAGACCAGCTGAATAAACAGGTAGAATCAGGTAAGCTCCTACTTATTTGGAATAAAAACCTGCAGGCACACAGGCACTTTATACAGATAAGCCTGAAAACCCACTGCACTTGTTTCGTTAAAGCAATTTGTAATATAATAGGCCAAAATAGTAGAAAAAAAGATTTAGAAATGTAGATCTCAGTACACCAAATGTATTACATTTCTTCTTGTTTTGGTACACTGTGTAATAAAAGTATGAAACCCAAAAGCCATTAGTGTGACCATTCCCAAAGATGCAGTCAAATGACAGATGCTGTCACAAACGTAACATAATGAATCTGAAGACAAAAACATAATTAGAATCTAAGCATTTTAGGGAGATTTTTGAAATATTCCAAAACGTGATGCTCCACTCTAGAGAAATGTACAGATTCAGAATTTTTCTCAGGGATGATGGTAGGAACCAGACATCTGAAGAGTAAAGTAAAGTAAACTCTATAGTCACGCAAAAACACACCACAGCACACAGTGTGAACAATGCGAAATTCTTTCTATTTTAACCCATTCACCAAGTGAAACTGGGGGCTACCACCAAAGGGGGGCAAAGAGGGGGATTTTTCTATATTCTATGTATTTTCTTTAGTTTTACCATTTAGACAGTTCATATTTATCATAGTTTTACCATTACATGCAATAAAAACTCAAGACACAAAATTACTGTATTTACACTGTAAACAAAGACCCGGGTCCCTATCGCTACCACTGTAAGTAAAATGTAGTTTTTCTACACTAAACCATTTCACATCATTCACCATTTTTAATGATTTTATTTATATTTCAAGGTTACCTTCCTTAAAAAATCTAATTTGAGTAGAAAATACGGAAATTAGCACATGTAACGAGTAAAATGCAAAAGGTTATTACTCATCTCTGGCAAAGATATTCTGTAATTTAAACAGCCTCTCTAAAACATAGATGTGGCTTTTTGAAGAGTTTGTGTTGGTGTTTCTGATTTCTCAGTGCATCGTAACCTTGCCTGGCACTGTTGAGCAAGTGACTGAAAGAGACACAGTTCATGTCCCTGGGACATATCAGGGATATAAAATAATTTGTTTGAAACTCTTTTCAATCAGGCCTCTAGGCTGAACTGACTGCTTGCACCAGTGAGGCTGTGTCCTCTCCCCGAAGAATAAATAGTTCCCTCGAGCCAATGCATTCTAATTATTTTATGCAACAACAGGCCTGAAAATCTTTCTCTCTTTGCTCCAGCTCTTCTTTGTGGATTGTCTGATGACTTTATTCTGCATTTGGAGAGGGTAGTTCATTCTCAGCGGGCCATTGTAGCTCTTTTCATCTTGGCTCTGGAGGATTCTTCCTTTGTTCTCATGGTGTGCTAGCCCAAGCAATAGTACCTGACTAGCCTATTGTTCACATTGCTAGCTGCTAGTGAGCTTACCTGCCATCGGCAGATTTTGCTTCCTCCTCTTTTCAGCTTAAGCCATTTAACTTTTAGCGCTTCCTGGCTAGACAATATGGCTGTCCTGTCCTGTTGTACTTTCCCACCATGGGCTATACATCTGTGGAGGCATTGGTGGCTTACTTATGACCATTTTCTAGTATTTTATACACCACAATCTTAACTTACTTTTACATGACCATTTTCCAACTGTTTTATCCATTAGCATCATACAGGCTTGTTTTGTAAATGTGCACTGTTGTATGTAATTGATCTCAGTTCTGATTGGCTGGCCTGCACCGTGCCGCTTTCAAACATTTAGTCCAGGCTGAATCAACCCTTTTAACATGCCTCATTCCAAAAGCAGTCTAGGCTGAGACACTCCTTATACCTTCAGAGTAAATGGGCAAAATGGGTTGTTGCTCTAAGTTGTAAGTTGAATAGGTAGATATTTATAAGTGGGTTTTTGTGACATCACAGAAATGCAAAATTTGAAAAAATGCTGTTCTCATTCCATACATGGAATGAGGGGTAGATGGTATATTTTGAAACTTTGTCTCCATACATACTGTTACTACAACAAACATTAGAAAAATGTGGTTTCCCATTAAATTGACCCTTTAACTAGCTTTTTAGCACGAACCCCCAAAATCCACTTCAGTGCTAAGCAAATGTCGAAACTTGATGTGGTAAACATCTAAATTGCCAAATCTATTCCACTTAATGGGTGAATGAGTCAAGGACTAGGTAGAGCATGAAGTACTGTGGAGAGTCATTTACTAAGCCCAATTAAAAACCGCCATTGACCCAAAGAATCTGTTCACTCCTAGACTTTATGTGATTTTAATCACAGACTCTGCAGGCATGATGGCTCAGATTGGTCAATAGTTAGCATTATATCCAATATGTGTGTGTGTGTGTGTCTATGTGTCTGTGTTTGTGTTGTGAGTCTCCTTCATTGCAGAGAAATTAATATTGATCATCAGAAAATGAAATGCATGAGTCAGGGAAAACATAATATCACGCATTAGCCTGCGGAAATCTATATTTCTGACTGAAGATGCAACACCGTGTGTGCTGTGTGAATGTGTGAAAATGAGTGTGCAGGGGGGGGTGCATCATGCACTAATGGCATTAGCAGGACAGCTGTAAACTGAACCCTTCCGTTGGAAGCTAATGATTAAATGAAAGTGCACACACACACACACACACACACACACACAGATACAGATGCACCTCCTACAATGTAAATTAACACTAATGGCAAGGATTTTATAATGCCAGTAACAGTTCATCTGAGTCTGTAATTAAACATATCTGTCAAGCCAAAATGAACCAGAATAGCTTCCTCAGGGAGGATCACCTCACCAGAGCACATAGAGAGAGGTGAGAAAGAGAAGAGTAAGAGAGACTGAACAAGAGAGAGAGAGAGATTGGAAAGTGGAAGAGAGACAAATAAATGGACAGAGAGAGAGACAGCATTACTGCAAATGACAGAATGAGGCGTTGTTTCAAGTGTACACATTCATGAGCATATGTGTGTGTGCGTGTGTGTGTGTGTGTGTGTGTGTGTGTGATAGAGAGAGAGAGAGAGAGAGAGAGAGAGAGAGAGCGCGCGAAAGCAGTAGTTTTGGAGTGTTA
>JBBPCX010000016.1:13818451-13830317 GCA_037974365.1 Hydrocynus forskahlii | reverse complement strand
GTGTGTGTGTGTGTGTGTGTGTGTGTGTGTGTGTGTGTGTGTGTGTGTGTGTGTGTATGTGTGTGTGTGTGTGTGGGAGAGAGAGAGAGAGAGAGAGAGAGAGAGAGAGAGAGAGCGAGAAAGCAGTAGTTTTGGAGTGTTATGACCTTTTTCTGTGCTGTTCTGCTGTGGGGCTCATTAGTGTGTGTGTGTATACTCATTACCATTCTCCTGTTGTCCCTGGCCTTCCTGACATGCACGATGCAGCTTTCACATCCTAAAAGACTTTGTGTGTGTCAGAGAGAGAGAGAGGGAGAGAGAGAGAGAGAGAGAGAGAGAGAGAGAGAGAGAGTGCGAGAGAGAGAGTGAGATATGATGAGGGAGGGGCACATGCAGAGCAGTGTTTGAAGCTCATTAAAATGGCCACACACACACACACACACACACATACATACATACATACATACATGCACACACACATACAGTCAGGTGTGCACTGCTCTACAGTACAGTCAGAACTTGAAGCTGTGAGATGTAGTTTCTGAAAGCTATGGCGTGCTGTTCAGCATTGCTGATAGAGTAGCTCATCTTGCATTAGTATGGATTCACGGCCACAAACTGACCGGTCTAATCCCAGATACACCAGTCTATTCATCATCCCCTTACTCCAGCTGTTAGATTCTAGTGCTGTGCAAGGATAATATTCAGTAATGGATATTGGTTAAAGTATTCCAAGTGCCAATTTCCAAGCACAATAATCACTATTTGGGTAGTTATTGCGCTGCATTAGTTTTTATCAATTTTCGATAAAATATTATAAAGACTCAACTCTAGAAATTCATCTAAATATCAGTATTCTCAAAATGATGCCTGGGGAAAGCATATGTGTCTTGGAATCTTTATTTTCTTTTAATGTGTTTTCCATGCTTTCAATCTGTCCAGCAGTGTGAGGCTGCACTGCACTGCGGTCATGCTTTCACCATTCTTCCACACACACATCTTTTCTAGTAAAACATGAATGCTGGCTCTATTAAAAAAACGGAACCAGGGAAAAGTGCTTTGTTCCCATGCAAACTAAAAACACAAGAGAAAATATATTACTCCTCGTTTGTATGTAGGAGCTTCATGTAGTAGTTCGTTGGAGTGCATCAAAGCTGCAGTAAAATATGATACTGCATGTGTGGCATCCTCCATTTCACCAATGCTGCAGTGTCTATTAAACACAAAATAGAAACAGAGAAATTTAAACTGCTTGTAAGGAAAAGTGGAACATGCAATTCCTCTGGAGATTCATTATAGAAAGAGCTGTTTTTGTGATCCTATGTAGGTGTGGGGAGAGAGAGAAATAGAGAGAGACAGAGAGAGAGACGGAGAGAGAGAGAGAGAGCGAGAGAGAGAAAAAAAGATGTTACTATATGTGGGAGAGTCATTTAGCATAGTCCATTTTACACCTCTTTATTTTATCATCATGGTTCTGAAGCTTTTATCCTTTGGGATAATCTTGAATGCTTTTTGTTTCAGATTGCAGGGTTCCATGCTATATAAAATGTCTCCAGTTATTGTCTAGTAACCCTTTAATAATGCATGCAACAATAATGCAGCAATGTGCAGGGGGTGGCCTTTGGGCATAGTTCCCTTTCTGGCAAGGCTTGTGGCCCCCACATTTCCAAATCTTTGTTTGGTTTTGTGGCCCCACATCCACGCTCTGGATCACAAAATATTTCCGCTTATCCACCGCCCCCCATGTATTCCTTGTTACAAACGGATTACAGTAGTTGAACTTAATACATATGTAGAATTGCATAAGCTGTACCACTCTAATCCATCTGTAACAATAACTCACCAGTAGGTACACAGTTGTTGCAGGCATTGTTAATGAATGCATTGTTAAAACACCGGCATCTGTTTTATATGGGTAAACTACGTTTTCATCTGTGAAGTTTTTTGATGCCGGGTTATGTCCTTGTACAGCAATAAATGGAATTATTTTCAGCAACATTAATGAGAAGAGTCTTCAGAGAGTCCTTAGACATCTCCTTCCAGTACAGTACAGTTTATAAATCATGCACACACTGTCTAAATGCCACACCCACACACTCTAGTGCCACTGCTATCACACTCGAACTCAAATTAAGCGAACAGTTTGCAACTATTCAGCAATGACGGTCACACCCATGTACTCCAGTTACCACATTCATGCCCATGGCTGCTGGAATAATGGGGGTTTCACCCACCATTTCTCAAAGTACTGAGGCAATGCTCTATCACCTTTGGAGTTAGTGCTGCCAGTTCTGAAAAAAATCTACATACTCTCACTTACTGCATGGACCACTGATGTAGAGACACAATCAGGTGGTGGATCTGACATTTTCTAAAATGTGAAAGTTACATGTTCAGTTGGAGACCTGCTTAGGCTCATTAGCATGACAGTTAATAATTTGTATTCATCAGTAAACAGTGTTTCTAATTCCTCTTTAGCTAAGCTAGAAGCTGATATTCTTCAGAAATGTTAGCTAACAAAGCTTTCTGAATGAATCCCAGTAAAGTACACATGCTTAAAACAAAGTGAAAGTCAAAGAGTGGTAATGGCAATGTTTATTGGAACATGCGGTTATAGTATAGCCATGACATATGCTATATGTAGTACTGAAAGTTAGTGTTATCTAGTCAGTTGGCAGCCAGTTTATCTCTTTCAATGAAAGAGCTGTTGTTAAAATGTGGTGCCACTGGTGTCAGAGCTGAGAATTAACAGAATACCAATGAGTCTGTTAATGTAATGAGGATAATTAGGATAAGACAATAGTATTTGTTAAAGGAATAATATTACAATCACATCTTTAATATGAGAGTGAGGCTGACAAAATTACTACAAACATTCATTCATTATTTTGCTGGTGGATCCACACCAGTTTCCTCCCTTTCGGTGATTTACACAAAACCTACCCTCCAGAGGAGAAGAACATGACTGATGTGTTGAAACCTAAGGAATATTATCTTACACCTGTACTTGCGCTGGTTTTCTGAGACACACACTCTGATGCTAATATTGTGCCTATATGGAGAAAGGGTAATGAAGTACAGGTGGTAGGCATGGTACAGTAATTTGAGAAGCTTTCTATATTCCCTCCGCTGCTTAGGTCAGGAACTACAGAACTATAAATGATTGCTCCCTGTGGGGTCTTAAAGCACAAACACTGATGAATCCCATGACTGATGGCTTTGATGAGGAATTAGCTGGCTGGCTTTGAACCGAGAAGCCAAGGCTTTGCTCTTCGCAGGAAGTGTCTCCTCACAGGAACTGTCCACATTCATTTGGGGTCATTTTTGATGATCAAATGAGAGTGCTTCTGATGTTCTTCCCTAGCTTAAAGAGCATTCCAATTCACCCAGCAGTGGTGTATGTGTTGAACTCTTCTTCTTTCTTCTGTGACATCTACATATATCACAAGTTTGGGGACACTTAGATTTTAGGCATACTATAT
The DNA here is from genome assembly GCA_037974365.1 of Hydrocynus forskahlii. Taxonomy (NCBI): domain Eukaryota; kingdom Metazoa; phylum Chordata; class Actinopteri; order Characiformes; family Alestidae; genus Hydrocynus; species Hydrocynus forskahlii. Next base: position 13,826,856 of record JBBPCX010000016.1, on the reverse strand, counting down.
TCTTCAGATTAGTAGTATGAAGATGGGTATTAGTAAAAAAACAACAACTTTAGTATATTTTCTGGGAAGCAACAATCAAATATGGCTAAAACAATTATGATACTCTCAACGTTTTATAATGTAGCACTGAGGGAATTGGTTTTTGGTATTCATCTTTTATTATTCATTTTCAACATCTCTCTACATTAAAAACATATATCCTCTTTATTATAAGAATCAGTATTAGAAAACTTTATTGATCCTGGAGGAAATGACATTCTCTTATAGAGTGGGGTGCATTTTACAGTTTTCAGTCATATTAACCTGTTTTGCGTTCAGATCCTGATATTGTTAATCAGCTGTAACTCATCTTGGGTTCTGAGTGTCACATCCATGTAATATTTCGCCTGCTGGGAGAGCACAAGTTTGGATTCCGGCGATGACACAACCAAGAAAGTCATCAGTGTGCTTTCTGCATCTGTCATGAAATTTCTGTTTATAATTGTCAAATGAAGAAATGTGATTAACAGTTTGTCTTTTTTGTTTCATTTCATGCATTTCATTGAAGTGCAAGCGTAGTGACAGTTTTTTTTTTTTTTTTTAGCAATCTTGGATCCTGCTAGCTGATATCAATTTGACTCAAACAGACTTAGCTCCAGTGTAAATAAATAAACAAATACATACATAAATACATATGTAAAATTATTCCACTTCCATCTAAAGGTGTTACAGAAACTCTTTTATAGAAGCACGTCTGTTGTCATTTGCCCAGCGCCATACTGTAAGTCATCACTATCAGCTAGTAATATCAGCCCACCAATATTTATAGACATTGTTTGCAGTCAAGAGTTGGAATGAGGCACTTTAATGTTGATTGAGTTGCGTTTGTATGGTACTTTAGTATGATTAATGGTGTAGCCCCCTGTGGACTGAGTAGAGTTGTGTTAAACAGGTTTTTGTCTGACTGTGTTGTCAAAATCCAGGTTTGGGTCGAAATTTTAGGGTCTTCAGAGTTGCACATCTGAAGAACAGGAGTCTATGGGAAGATATGGTCCTTTGTTTTTGCAGCCTGTGCTTGCGGTCTGTTGGCCTGTACTGTGTGCTGCTGCTATCAGAATGAATGAAGGCAGTTAGTGTTGTGTATAATTATGCAGTATAATTAGTCTATGGGCAGGGGCTACATTAATCTCTCTCTCTCTTCTCTTTTCTCCTCCTCTCTCCTCCTCTCCTTTCCTCTCTGTGTGGTCAGAATGGAAACATTCTCCCGGTGGGATGCTCCTCTCTGCCGTCAATAATTCATAACAAGGTTTTTTTAATACTTCCCCTAGAAACTGCTGCCATGTAGCTAAAGCATTAATGATTAAGGAAGCATGCACACTCACCATACACACTAACAAATACACACAAGCACACATATACATGCACACAGCTCTCCCCTCCCCCATATACCAACATTACCTTTTAAAACCAGGACAAGTGCATGTTCTCGAAATATCCTCACTTTAACCTGGGTTTTACTAAATTTGTGACCTCTTGCTACATACTGCCTAACAATTTATAAACCTAAACCCAGCAGAATGCGTTTTAAACATTTTACGTACACTTACACGCTCCTTGCTTGAGCAGGCAAAACTCGAGTTTGTGAGTTTTTTAATTGTATAATCGCTAACTCTGCTGTTTAGCTAAAGCTTCAGCATTTTTCAACCTAAAAATCTATCCGTTGCACCAGTGTTATACCATCGATTAACACAGAAAGTAATTTCAAAGCATTTGCTTGTGCTTAGAAAAGGAATGAGAGAACTGAAACTGGGCAATAGCTGAAGTCTATGAGTAATTTTTTATAATCCATGAATGTAACACCTGCCTAACTGTTTGTAGGTCCCCATTATGCCACCAAAACAGCTCATTGAAGCATGGACCAAGACAGTAAAAGCAGATCTTCCAGGTCCTGTAAGCTAAAACGTGGGTCCTCAGTGGATGGGACTAGTTTGTCCTGCGTATCCCACAGATGCTTGATGGAATTGAGATCTGGGGAATTTGGAGACCAAGTTAATGCCTTAATCTCTTAATCTCAAACCTTTTCTGAACACTGTTTGTAGTGTCCCAGGTCGCATGAATGCCTAGAAACCCAAAGCTTATTATTCACTTCAGCTGTCAGCAATAGCTAGAGTTATAACATTCTTAACAATAAAGATCTTACCAGATCTTTAGGGTTTTCTGCTTTTCATGTAGCACAAACTGGGAAATCTCAGGAAATTAATGAACACAGAAAGTTGAAAAATGCTGCAGTATTTCTTTAAGAGTGGAATTCAAAGTCTGTTGGATGGTTTTCAACTGAGTACCACTCTCCATCATCATAAATGCTTTCCGGTTCTGGAGGTGGCCTGCAGTAACTTGCTCTATGGTGGTACTGTTTACTTTGTGTTTACTGGGTTTTGTTTTTGGTTTTTTTGGGACAGGGGGATTTAGTGTGTGGTGCTCCAAATCTTGCATTACTGCTAGCGAGGCTCCCGTTGGCTCTGTTTAAAAGTGATTAATTTGGCCATGTGGGCATTGCTGCATCCAGCCGAGATCCTTATGGCCCGGCGCTGGGGCTCTGAGAGAGAGAAAGAGAAGGCAAGAGAAAATTGCAATCCTAAAGACCTGGTAAGGCTGTCCTTTGAGATGCCGATTTGATAAAAAAATGTAATTCAGAAGTGGCGGGAGGATACAGAAAGGGGGAGAAAGCCAGCAAGAGACCAAGAGGACGCAGTGAAGCACCCAGGATGATTTGGTCATTACAAGCAGACCGAAGGCCACCAGAAAGAACTATAATTTGGGCCAAAAGCACACGCTGTGTTGAAAAAAAAAAAACAGGGGGTCAATCCTATTTGCATCAGTGGGACCAAGTGTGAGCACAATCCAAGCTTAAAGTGGATTAGGAAGTGTGCAAGGCTGCTGAGTAAACCAGATAGTGGTAGGCGCTCTCCTTCACTCCACCACCCATGCCCCAAACTCCTCACGCGCTGATTGTGTTTCAAAGGCCTCCAAGCATGCCTATTTGCATTTCTGATATATTCCTTAAATTCCCAAACATGTCCCAGAACCAATTCTGCCCTGGTTTATTAGGTTCAAAGCATTTGTGGGATTTCTTCTGTGTCAATTTTTTTTTTTTAATATTTGCAACATGAAAATGAAGACACAGGGTTTGCCTTCATGCATGACTTTGATCTTATTTTGTACTTTTTTATCCAGCTTATGCTCTCAATTTATGTAAAACTCCCCCCTTCTTGGATTGAGAAGTGTCATGTCTTGGCTTTAGGGTGTGTGTGGTATTTGTATGTGTGTGTGTGTGTGTGTGTGTGTGTGTGTGTGTGTGTGTGTGTGTGTGTGTGTGAGCATGTGTGTATTTGCCTGTGTCATGTTCTGGCTTTTCTGTGCCACTGAGTCAGCAGGAACCGAAAAACACAGCGCGAAGGCTGCAAAAGTTTAAAAGATAACTCTGAGTTACTGTGTGTGTGTTCAGAGGTTATGACCTCAACTCTGTGCCTGTTCCCTGCAAGGCGAGATGAGATACTTTCAGACAGGGACTTTTGAGTGTGTATTTGAGCATGTGTGTGTGTGTGGATGTGTGTGTTTGTGTGTGTTGGATGAGATACTCTCAGACAGGTATTGTCGGCTTCTTTATCAATCATGCTTCTGGCCTGGCAGGTGAGTGACATCTGAGTGTGCTCAGAGAGGCACAGTGGTGAGCTGGCTGAGCCATACTGTCAGTAGCACTCAGGCACGCCCTTACACACACGCTGCCAAAGATCAGCTTATATAGCAGGTTAACAGACTAAAACAGGCATATTTTCAGGACAAAACTGTCCCGAGTTTATGGAAAAAGGAGTGAAAAACAAGGTGGGTGACTGTTTTCATTTTTTTTAAGGCAACAGAGAAAACATCTTTACAGTGGTGGTTAATGAAACCAGTGAAGTATGACAATTTTATTTACTGTCCTAGACTACCTGTGCATGTGTCTTGCAATATTGGTAAAACTGAAAGCAAAAACAACCCACCAAAATATTTTTCTTTGGGGACTACTTTTCCCTGCAACACCCTGCACAAATCTCTATACCCTGAACAGATTAAAATAATTTAGTTTTGCATAAATCAATGTCTTGGGCATCAGGCAGTGTATTTGAAACCACTGAATGTAATTTCATTCTGTGAGGTGTCTTTTAGAGGCACTTAACTCCCCCATTTACATTACTGATTGAAATTATGAATTATGATTGGAGGAATTAGTAGAATTCCCCTTTAATGTTACATATGTAACACTTTGGAGGCCAGAATAGTTCATATTATGATTACATTTCAACACATTGTTATCCTGTACAATTAAAAAGATGAATCAGAGAAACCTTGATGTAACTCACTGAATTCTACTGAATCCCTTGATTTGTTGGAAGCGCATCTGAGGTGTTCAGTATTGGTCAAGATGCTCAGGATATACCGTAAAACAGCTTATGATTAGAGAGCTCATGTGTACATTGTAGCCTTCTGCCATGCCGTATTGCAAAGGCCGCTGTTCTGAAATGATCATGCAGGGACACACACATGCGATATATGTGAGATCTGAAGTTAGATTAATCGTATCTTTTTTCCATCACCATGCCATCATTCTGCGATTGACACAGAGTTAAAGGCTGCAGTGACAGAACAGATCAAAACACATTATATACACATTACACCCATGTCACATAATCAAACTGACTGTAGTGTTAAAAAGTAATGTCTAATGTTAGAACAATGATGTTCTTCACTTGGGGGGAGTCAACTCATACGCCTACATATTTAAAACAAATGATTCCACTTCGCCTGTACAAATGAAATAATGCGCACACACACACAAGCAAACACACACACACACACACACACACACATACACTCACACACATACACTCTTTAACCACTAACCTTGCAAAGATCTTTAAATTCAAAAGCACAATATTAGTGTGGATTGTAAAACACATGAAGCAATTATGACTCGCACAACAAACCTGCATCACCATAAGGATCTTGTTGAAGGAATTATATATGTATACGATATATATGTAAATGTATTGGTAGGCCTGTACAGAGAAAGATGTTCAGTTAATGCTGCCTGTTTTTCTATCTATAATGCCCAAAATAGTGCTTGTAATTGCAGTGGAAGCAGTTATTCATATTTCATTTATTTTAGTATGGGCTCTGGACAATACTGAATTGTAGTTTTGTAATGTTGCTATTTTTGTAAGATGTAATGTTAATAAAATGTGTTTAATTATGGAAACAAAAATCTATACTAGCCAGTACAGGAACCCTTATATGATTCTTGTACAAACTGTAGAAAAATGGGAGTCACGGCGTTGAAGTGTTCTGGACACAATCATTTAAAAACTTTGTTTTACCTCTTGAATTCTTCCTCTAGGCTCTTTGCAGTCTGAAATGCTGTGCTTACAGCTCAAGAATGCGAATCATGTTTGAAGAACTGCGGAGGCCGTAGTATGAGCTGTACCACTGCAACCTAATCCCTTTTGGAGATTCACATCTCTGCTCGACCGAATGGTTTGGTCAGTAATTCTTAAGCTGCTAACAATGAATCAAAGTGAGAAGTCACCAATGAGCATTGTTCGAATGACATGATGCTAATTGGGGCAACTAGTTTCCATTCATCATTAGAAACATTAGCATGTGTGATTTCTTTTGATAAACACATGGAAATGCAGAGAAAATCATAAAATTCATATTTACTTAAAAATATGAGTATGAGTATTTTTCAAACACTTTAAAAAGCACACCTCTAGCTCTTGAGAGCCAAACAGAGTAGTCTTATAATATTTAATGTTTTAATAGACTGAAAATGGAAATATTACCATATTAATGGAAGGCACATTTTCAGCCAGTCTTTTTCAGCATCAACTAAAATGCATTGATTCAAAACACCACTGCATTGTGTCAAATCCAATAGTCAGACATGTCCATTGCTACAGCCTAGTAGGTACTCAGACTTTGGCACTGCACTGGTACTGTAGGGGTTCCACAGATTCAGTGAATAGAACTATATGAGTCAGTGTGCATGGCTGTGCGCTGCTGGGTGAAAATAGCTGTGGCTGCACAAGGCCAGCAATGCTGAACTTTGGCTTCAGCGGATCCATTGAGGCACTGTATAACAGACTGAGTGTCAAATAATGAAATCAAATGAAAGCACATGTGTGCTATGTGAACTGTCTCTTGAGACCTTTAGTAGAGTAGTTTGAATATTTCTAATTTTCCCTTCATTGCATTCTTTGTTACAGCACCCTCTCCTACAAGTAGCCTAAGCTGGAAGAAAACAAAAACACATGAAATATTCTTAAATAGAAAAAAAAAAAAATTCTTTTGTTGTTTTGATGTCAAGCCCAAGTTTATGAATTATAGACAGATGATTCCAGCCATCGTCTCATAATGAGGGCTTCCCACAGTGTGAATTCATTAAGCAGCGCTGCGACTTTAGTTTGTTGTCTTGCCGCCCCTTAATAGGCGACTCGTTTGCCGGCTGTCCCCCCTTTTCCGTCTGGATCGTCAGACTGTGTTTTAATTGGCTGTCATGTGTGGTGCCAGCGTGTGATTGGTGACTGGGCTCAGGTACAGGCTTGGCAGGATCAGCGGGCTGATGTAAGCTGTCGTGTGTGTGTGCAGCCGGCCAGGTTAGCTGTCGCAGTGCGCACCGGAGCGCATGCCCAGCCTCTTCAGCCTTACATCTACTGACGCCTGAGCCTGGGAGCTGCCAGAAACCTGCACTGTCCCACAGAGCCACGCCAGCTTATTTTCTCTCTCTCCCCTTCTTCCTCTCAGTCTCTCTCTCTCTCGCCGCCCGCCCCAAGTACTGCGAACATGTACACCTATCACTGGAAAGAGAACGCCTGCCTGAGCCAAAAATAACTACTGCATTAGCTTTCGAAAAACAGGTTTAAAGTCTACCCCTGTCCCTTGTTCTTTTTCTGTGACTTTTCTCACTCCCGTGCACTTGAAGGTGCAAGTGAGATTACAGGGGGTCTGAGAGGTTACATACAGGGGTTACATTTGGCCAGAATGATTCAGAGTTATCCACTAAGTAACTTTGAAAGGACAAAAAAAAAAAAGTCTAATACTTTATGTGACCCCAACTATGTTTAAAATTTCATTAAGTTCTTTGTGTTAGAACACAGCATGCCAAGTGGCATTTATTTTTTAACCGACACTTCCAGTGCTGCCGATGCCTTTTGTGAAATTATTTTTTTTCAAACGTGATTCAGAAAAGGTTTTTTTTTTCCAAAGCCTTTTTGATTGTTGTTGTTTGAGCAGTTTCTTTGCAGACTCCTTCAGGACTGCATCCGGCGTTCGTAAGTTCATGATCCCATCAGTGTAAGAAAAACAGCCCCAGACTATGAGGTGTTCATTTTTGAACAACACCTATAGACACCATCCCATATAAACTCCATTATTACTCATACAAATACCGTATCTTATTATGTATATATAATACATAATAATATTTTGCTATTATCTCTGCTGTACCAACTGGTTTACCTGCTGCAGACCCCTCACTGCTCTGTTACTTCATTCTGACTACCAGACCAATTTTTGGACCGGTTGAAAATTAATCCCTTTATGTTGATAACTATTACATATCACTGATATATTAACTTGAGTTAATTAATAAATGTATGTTTCATGTTAAACAAGAGCATATGGGGAAACTTATGGGATAACAACATGTAGAAATAGCTACACACACTGACCACTCTCTCTCACACACACATTTAGCTACTTTTACTTGCATGTACGTAGATAGTTTAATAAAAGCCTTATGGTCTATATTCTAGCTGTGGGTTTAAGAAAAGGGATCGTAATGTTAATTCAAACATGTTAACCTGCTAACTGGCAATTTGCCTGAGCCATAAAAAAGTCAAAAAGATTCAGATCAACCTTTCATGTAATCAATTTGACTTTTTTTAAATGTTGGCTTTTTTTGCTAAGTAGTGCTCAGCAAACACTCAACGAGTTTCTGTAGACCGCCGCACAAAAAAGAATCAATCATGTTTCATACGCTAAGTTAGGGGCCAGATTTGCTTCAGCTTTGATAGATGGTATTCATTGCCTGCAGTGTGGAGTCTTAATGGTTGTAGAGAATGTATTGTAGAAGTTTAGTGAGATCTGTGGTGCATGAATGCATGGTTTTAAAGTCTATGAATTTGTTGCTTGATTGAGACATTATTTTACAAATGTTTTGGCCTAAAAAGTTCTTTTAATGGTGGAGGGATATATGCAGCATGCTGTTAGACAAAGGAAACTCTTTTCCCTTTTACCGCAGGTAGCTTAACTGGTGGTCGAAGAGTACGTTAAAGGAACTCTCCCTCTCTCTTCTCTCTGTCTCTCTCTCTCTCTGTCTCTCTATACTG
>JBBPCX010000016.1:13807084-13818351 GCA_037974365.1 Hydrocynus forskahlii | reverse complement strand
CTGTGTGTGTGTGTGTGTGTGTGTGTATGTATATTCACCCTAGAAGGTGCAAACATGAATTTGTATTTTTCTGTGCAATGAACCAATTCACATCCGTCTGGTCCAAATGACTATTTACATCTCAATGACTGAATGATGCAGAAATAGAGAAAAATCAGTTCTAATCCTCTTTGCTCTAAGGTCTTCTATGTGGGTCTACACTTCAGTTTCTCACTCTTATAATGTCATATTTTGCATATTCATTTTATAGTCATTACTAAATAATATGGAGTTCCTGTAGGTAATGAATTATACATCTTAAGATTAATAACTAAATTAAAAGCAGGCTTTGAGGGGTTATTTGATGTAACTTCTATTAGGTCTGATCTTCTGCAAGTTCAAATAAAGCTCAGTGTGTGCTGGCGTCTCACCTACTCTTCTTCCGTCAGAACTCCGTGACCTGGCAGCAGGAGGGCGACTGGATGCTGAAGGTTCCTGAGCTGTCACATTGTTTATTGATCCACACTCCATTTGGACGGGTGGTTTACAGCACTGGTTCTCAAAATGGTCCTCAGGGAGACCCAGATGGTTCTCATTTTTTTCTCTTTTCCTATGTGTTGCAAGTTGCATAGGTCTGCAAATGTGTACTAGTCTGGGGATCCCTGAGGAATGGTTTGAGAAGCACTGGTTTACAGTAAGAGGAGAGAATGCTCCATTTTTAGGATCCAATATTCATTACCATCAGAGGCGACAGATGTGAATATTTTTAAAGAAATTCACATGAGCGTACAGCCACTGCCTGGTGAGAGGGAGTGTCTCAGAGGACAGAGAGAGAACAAGAGAGAGAGAGAGAGAGAGAGAGAGAGAGAGAGAGAGAGAGAGAGAGAGCCGGAACGAAAGGGATTGAGACAGAGAAAGAAAGACAGAGAGAAAGGGAGAGTTTGATGTGGGCATGTTCTCCAGTCAGTGAAGAAATGAAACAGAAATGTCTCTGTGTGATGAACTTGCCATCTGCAAAGACGGCAAACCGGATTCCAGCGGGATTAATTAAACAAGTAGAGCCTGCCTCTTTCTTTCTCTCTCTCTCTCTCTCTCTTGTAAATTAGTGTGATGTAGCTGCATTGCTGTAGTGTTCAGCAACAGAATGAAAGTGTGCTTTGCACTGCCAACTTTTAGTAAACAATGCATCTCCTCTTCACAATCACATTAATAGCCAAGTACACTTGCATGTAGGGAAATGCAAATACAAATGCTAAACAAATACATGCAGATAAATACAATACACAGCAGCGTTATTACTGTTAACAACTTAAACAAAAACTAGCTGTGAACAAATGTGCTTGTTATCGATAATACAACACTTCTATTGTATTTTTCAAAAACCTCCATTATTGAGTTCAAGTGTTTCAATCATACCTGTTGCCACAGGTGTATAAAATCAATCACACCAAGACATTTTGGACAATGCCATGCTTTCAACTTTGTGGACACAGTTTGAACCTTTTCTATTCCAGCATGACTGTGCCCCAGTGCACAAAGCAAGGTCCATAAAGACACGGCTGGATGAGTTTAGTGTGTAAGAACTAGACTGGCCCGCACAGAGCCCTGAGCTCAACCTCATCCAACACCTTTGGGATGAACTGGAACGGAGATTGTAATCCAGGCCTTCCCACAGAAACTCCAAAATCTTGTGGAAAGCCTTCCAAGAAGAGTGGAAACTGTTATTGCCGCAATGGGAGACCAACTCCATATTAAAGTCCAAATATTTGAAGTCCCTGTTGGTGTAACGATCAGGCATCCCAATACTTTTATCCATACAGTGTTTAATGTCCTTCAACAACATGTTATTACAGTGAGAAAAGCTCAGATTTATTGATTTCGATGTATGAAAGGTGATGTATAGGTGGACTTCTTCAAATGATGTCATCTGAACAGAGTATTACATCAATTTAAGTGAGATGTGACTGTAATGCTGTGCTTACATTATGACAGTGAAACCAATAATTCCATTGTTTTTATTAGAGCAGTAAAGGAACAGCTTTTTACTGTCAGCAGTAAAAAGCACTAAACTGCAGCAGTTCTATCAAGAGTTCAGTTTTCCTAGTGTTTGCTGAAATTAACCAGATGTTGCTGTTTTTGGAAGACACAGACGTCAACCTCCTCATTGCTGAAGTCAACGCAGACTCTGTAAGACACAGAGTTTTTACACTAATGTGTAAGAGCAGCATGATGTGCCAGTGTGCTCTTTTGGGAATAAACTGAGACACATCATAGTTATGTAAAGGATGGGCAGCAAAATGCACAGGTATTATAGAGGGACAAGCAGAAGAATGGACAGACTGACTGTGTTTTTGCAGAGCACTGTACTGGACCGAGCCGTTTGGGGGTGTGTGTATGTGTGTGTGTGTGTGTGTGTATGTGTGCAGGATTTGGGGAGTGATGCAAAATTGCTGCTTTCTCTGTAATAAAGCATCACAGTGTGCATTGGCATGCTGTGCTGTATGAACAGGGATTCAGGTGTGTATTCCTGCCGACTCGGCCTTTTAATGGAAGAAGAGTGAGGTTATGCGTGTGTGTGTGTGTGTGTGTGTGTGTGTGTGTGTGTGTGTGTGAGCGAGAGAGAGTCAAGTGCTTTGCTTCTGCTATCGATCTGACACATGATTCTCTAATGCACATATGTGACTGCATGCCTCTAACAAGGAAATTGATTTCTCTCTCTCTCTCTCTCTCTCTCTCTCTCTCTCTCTCTCTGTCATTCTTTATCTCTCTCATACTCTCTCCCTCTCTGTCATTCTTTTTCTGTCTCTCATACTCTTTCTCTCCAGCATTGTTTCTCTGCATTCTCTTTATTTTCTCTCTTTCTGCTCTCTTTTCCCCATTCTCTCCATCTCTCCATCGCTCTCTTCTCTTGCTCAGTTCCTACCTCTCTTGCCCTCTTTCTCTCTGCTTCTCTCTCAATTTCCTCTTTCCCTTATCCTCTCTCTTTCTCATTGTCTTTATCTCTACCACTCTCTCTCTCATTCTCTCTATTCGACTCCTCTCTCCCTCTCAGACTTGGAAACGTTCATCAGTTTGTTCTAGTCAAAAGATCAGCAAAACAATGACAAGTGGAACGAGCAGGAGAAAGTGACGTTTGTAATGAAAGTGTGGTCAGTAATTACGCTGAGCTGCTGGCCGTGGTGCTGCAGCGTGTTGGCAGCGTTGGCCTCTGGTTATTTACGCCTGTTTACTGCTCAGCTGTACACAGGCTGCTGGGTGAATAGAGCTAATGAACAACCAGTATTTGTTTTGCCCTCAAACCAGTATTGCCAGTATACCCAGCGGCTGTATTGTCTTTTACACACACACACACACACACACACACATACAAACACACAGCTCAACTGTCTTCCTTTCAGACATAGGGCCCTATGCGCTGTAGACCTCTTACACACTTTAATCAGCCTTCAACAGCTCAGCATTCACAGTGCACTTCCCATCAGTCCACCCGGATTCAGTGGAAGTGGGATTCCGAGGAAGTCTCAGTACGGCAGGAAATGAAACTGATAACAAACATCTGCTGCCACCAGCCACCAAGCACACTACTTACTTCACTTACAGTCTTACAGTCCCTCTGCATCCCATACTGTTAACCATTACAAGTCCAGAGATATTATTCTCATTTTGAGGTGCATTTACTGCACTTTACCTAATTATTAAAGAGCAAAACAAGACAAAAAGCTGTTCATTAAATTCAAATCATAATAAATATACTAGTCTACATCCTGTGGTTAACAATTGGGGTGGTGTGGTCGGAAATGTAAATTGTGAGCATGTCTCATCCATCAGTCATGATAAGAATTTTGGTGCTGACATAACAAAACCCGATGTCTCCCAATACGTAGCTTTACAGGAGAGAGAAAAACCTTCTTCATTTTAAAGTACATTAATGTAGTAAGTAATTTTGGACCATTTGCCTTTTACGTATCATACAGCTTCATCAAACAGTATAAAACTGTTTTGATATCACAGCAATAATAGCTTAACTCATAAAATTAATTATAGAAAATGTAATATTACGCTCATCCATTTTCTAAGCCACTTATCCTAACCAGCACTCATAGGGCAAAAGCTGGAGAAATACCCCGGACAGGTTAAAAGTCCATTGCAGGGCAAATACACAGGCAAACACACAGACACACACACACACACACACACACACACACACACACACACACACACACACACACAGTCAAGCTTAGGGGCAATTTGGTATCTCTAATAATTGGGAACTGAACCAAAGTCTTTCCTACTGTGAATTGACCGTGCTAACCGCCAAGCCACCAAAAATCCCCAACATTTTAGAGGATGTTAAAATGTGAGTGGGATGTGTGCCAGAGCTCCTACTTAACTGCTGCTTAACTCTGGCATTTCTTGACATTTAAAGCCACCTTAATGCCGCTGTCTGTGCGGATAAAATATTGAGGTCTTTGCCTTGCTTTAAGGTAGAGTTTACTGTCTGCAGGTCAGTAGCACATCGGCTGGATTTCAGGTCTCTGGATGGACCTTTGGCTGTTGACCGGGCTGTGTATTGATTATGGGGGTGTGAAGGTAATGATAGTTTAGTAACTCTGGACAATGTCCAGGATAGGTAGATTACGGAGCTGATGGATAGTGTGTATGTGTGCTTGTGTGCATGTGTGAGTGTGTATCTGTGTAGTTTGGCTGTGGCAGATAACAACAGATTTATCTTTTTTTCTCTTTTTGTCTCTCTCACTATTTATTTGTCAGTATGTTCTCTCTCTCTCTTCCAACTCCCTTTCTATCCATGTCTTTCCTCTTTCGCTTCCCTCCTCTTCTTCTTTCTCTCAATCACTCTCTCCATCTTTCGCTTTCTTTTCTCTTTTCTCTCTCTCCCCACCTTCCCTCTGTAGTTTTGCTAGCTTTCTTTCTTTTCATCCACCCCCTAATCTCTTTTTTACCTTTTATATCATTTTTGTCTTTTAGAGGAGGAAAGCCTTCAGTGCATCTTGCAGAAGCACAATGAATTGGTGAACAGATTTACATGCTTAATGTTCTCCCAACCCTGTGACCACACACACACACACACACACACACACACACACACACACACACACACACACACACGGGAGAGATGGTATGTGTGTGATTTTCAGTGACTGTACCCTCTGGGCTGCAAACTCAGATAATTACCTCAATAAATCTGCATAATTTCATATGTTCTCATGGCAATGTAGAGACCACCCTGAGTGTGAAGAATCGATTTTGTCCGAGCGCAACTTTCTTTCTATATTCTCTCTGTCTGTCTCCCTCTTTCTTTCTTCTTTTCTTTCTGTCTATAATATATGTTTCTCTCTGTCTCTCTCTCTCTCTGACTGTCTCTCTCTGCTGGTAAATATATGTTTGTGTGTGTGTGTGTGTGTGAGTGAGTGAGTGTGTGTGTCATTGTGTTGTTGTTCTGAAATGAGAGCGTGTGTAAATCGTTGCTCCTCTGTGGCCTCCTCTTCAAAGAGCACGGCTGTCAAAGCACCGGGGCCCAAGCCAGGCAGGAGACAGCGGAGCCGTTATTGAGCTCGCTGATTGTAGACACACTCGCTGCCAAACGGAATAAAATATCCTGGCTGCTTCCGAAAGCACAGAGTTGTTTGGGTCTGACAAAAGGGGTCTGTCTCTCCATATGATCAGTTTACAGAACGAGTCACATGTGAATTCAAATCACACTCGCTCTCTCTTCAGATCAGGCACATGCCGAGCATAACAGCCCCTTTCTGTTTGCATTCCCATAGATTAGAATTAGGGGTAATTTTTTTTTGAAAAACACACACACACACACAAGCACACACATATACTTAGACTCTTCTGATGCTGGAGTATTACTGTAATAATAATACCGTCCATTCAAACTCTGATCTGCATCAGTTGTTGCCTATTTCGACACTGGTAAAATGTTTCTCTTTTTGTGCATGTAAGCACTCACACTCCAACCATGACAACCCTTTAGAACAGAATTCTAGAACACTCTTGTGGCTTTCTTTTTTGAGTTGGGGGCTCCAGTCAGGAATGCGACGTTTATCCATAACATAGCAGCAAAAGTAACATTTACTAGGTACAGGGGGTCCTCGGGTTACGACAGTCTCGACATACGACGTTTCGAGTTTACAACACTCACTCCCACTCCCACTCGTCCTAACTCGAGGATAATAATGAATAGATATATAGAATTATCTTTACTATCATTAGTAAAGACATTGTAAAGATTACTATCATTAGTAATGGTAACAGTAATCAGCCCATAATAAACCATGCAGTAACTTTGTAAGAAGCTAAAAGCTAATGTGAATTTACCGAAAGATATTGCAATGATAAACAATGTTAAAACAAAAAGAGCCAAAAACAAATTCATGCAAACAGAGATAGCTGTCTAGCTACTCAGTTTACTGACTCCTATAAGAAATGAATACACTTAAATCTATGCAAGTTTAATATAAGAATTGAAACTGATGCATCAAGTTGTCAAACCTGAGTAAGATTTATGTTCACTTATGTTTGCCATTCGAAGTTATTTCACTCACCTTTGAACTGAACCTCCCATACGAAGTTCTTCTTCTCTGTCTCATCAGAAGTAAATCTTCTTTTTACTTGGAAATTTTTGAAGTCTGATGTGTTTCTCCAAGATCTCCTCTTAGGAGAAATATAGAACAAAAGTAAAAAAAACTTTTGCTATTCACACAGGCTTCTCATTTTTCTTCCCTTTAACAACCTTATGGATCAAAGCTGTCTACCTTTCTTCATTCAGACTTGAATTTGATCACTTAGACAAAGTTCATATATTGTGCAGGCTCATTTATAAGCCAACCAAATTTATCTCAAGATCTGATTATTTGCTACAAATTAAGATCAGTGAGAAAAGAGAGAGCATTTTAAGATCTTAAATTGAGATCAAGTTGACATTAGAAGAGGGCTCTGAAGAAGCTGAATTTAAGAAGTATGAGAACATCGTCAATATCTTATATTGATGTTAAACTGAGCTCAGTTATGTCAAAGAGAAAAAGGCTGGAATATGAACAGATCTTATTTTGCATTTTTCTTTCTTCTGGGTTGGACCACTAAAGTAGCACTGGAACATGAACTTGGCTCTCATAAACCGATTATGAAAGCACAGTATTTAAGATTTTTAGAGATTCCTATCATCCCTCAAACCTAGGTAAATGATAGTCCGGCAGATGCTGCTGAGGGGTTTAGAGGTTTAAAGTAAATAGGACAGCATCATACACAAAGACATCACATACACCCTGACGCTTGGAAATACTTTATATTGCACTGTTAAAATATGTGTGGCACTTCTTCACATTCTTGTGTGCAACATTGACTAATGTCATACACCATATGGACAAAAGTATTGGGACGCCTGACCGTTGTGACAACAGGGACTTTATTGACACTGCATTCAAATACATAAACCTTAAAATAGAGTTGGTCCCCCTTTACAGCTATAATAGCTTCCCTTCTTCTTGGAAGGCTTTCCACAAGATTTTGGAGTTTCTGTGGGAATTTGTGCCCTTGCATTCCATAAAGAATACACGAGGTCAGGCACAGATGTTGGATGAGAAGGTCTGGCTCATCATCTCCATTCCAGTTCATCCCAAAGGTGTTGGATGGGGTTGAGGTCAGGACTCTGTGTGGCCTAGTCAAGTTCTTCCACACCAAACTCGTCCAACCATGTCTTTATAGCCCTTCATTGTGCACTGGGGTACAGTCATGCTGGAATAGAAAAGGTTCTGTCCACAAAGTTGGAAGCATGCCGTTGTCCGAAATGCTTGATTTTGTACTACTGTGGCAATGGCTATGATGGAAATTCAATAAGTAAGATTTGTGTCCCAATACTTTTATTCATATAGTGAATCTCCATGAATTTCACTTGACATTATATATCATATGAGAGCTGGGTAGCATAAATAAACTCTGTACTATTGAGAGTCATTCTGTAGGTACAGCTGTAAAAGGACACATGAGAGTCATGCAGGTCCTGAGGCCAACCGCACCAAAACAGCTGTAACTCAACAGCACAAAGTAAAGCATTGGACACTCCAGTGTATTATCAGATAACCATTCACCAGAAGTGTGTTTCATCACTGTATTTAATGTATAAACCTTCACCTTTATATAATTTGTTTACTTGTATATAAGTGATTAGCTCCACTATGAAGGAGCTCATTTCTTCTAGAGTTAAGTTGGAAGTTTTAATGTGATATTTCATGTGTTAGCAGCACTCTACCCTCACTTTCACACACTATGTTTGATGCTCCTCATAACATGTATAACTTAAACACAGACATTTGAAACAGTTAGGAATTTTGTATGATACCTTCTTAAAACCCCAAAATAAATACATAGTGCTGTGCAAAAGTCTTATAAAGGAAAGGATATAGTAACTGTATCTTGTGATCAGTATCCTCTGAATTTATGATGATCATTATCACTAAAACCGATTCTAGATAGAACTATAGCAAAAAGCACAATGGTGCTGGGACATGATACAAGGCCAGGTCTAGTGTGAAAATGGCCTAAACCTAAACTACATGGTCAGGTTGGTTTCATTTTAATAGGTCTCAGCCGGTCATTAATTGCCCAAAAATAATTTAGATGGTCATTGACTTCTTTGTTGGTGACATTAGCCTAGTACTTCTAATTCTTAACTATAGATGCAACATCTAGACTTCAGAGATGTCTTGACTGACTGACTACATCTGACATCGGTAGAATATTTGAAACATTTGATTTTTCTCCAAACTATTCCTCTTACATTAACTCTGATCATGGTACACAGGTTAAAGAGTAGTACCTGTTCCTTACTGGAATATAAAGATGGATAATTAATTTAGCCATTGGTTACAGTTAGATAGTTCAGCACTGGAATCCTGCGCTTACTGGATCTGTAGTATCTGTACTGTAATGTAGAATCTGTACTTATTTTCACTTAGAAAATGAACAAAATACGTGACACGGGGTGCCAAAACCTTTGCAAATGGTGTGTTTGTGCATTCTTCAAAGTTAACAATGATTCCTGAGTTTGTGAGTAGGGCATACAATGCACTTTACAGCAATTCCTGAGATCAGGAGTAGTTACTAGTGCCACAAATGATGAGAATCTACTGATTTGTGTCAATGGTCATATGTTTCACCACTGTTTTTCAGTTATGGATTTGAATGCTCTTCAATAAAGAACATAATTTATGCATTCTGGTTCTCTCCAGTATTCAAGGAGGAAGATTTCCAGTGTTCAAGATGAACATACTGCATTTTCCAAAGAGATTCCCTGAGATACAGAAAAAATGTGCTCAGCTGTTGGGAAGTTGAGAGGTTTCATTGTTTATCTCCCACTGTGCGCTGGAGCGTGCTTTCAGAGCCTTTTGCTGCTTGACCAAAAGCGCGGAACAACTGCTGATAACAGCTCCTCTGATGTGCGTCCTCTGATGTACTTCTGGAACAGATCCATATGTCTACGTCTGAAGATTTTTTTCCTAACACTTAGCATGTGTGCGTGTGTGTGTGTGCGTTTGTTTCAGGATGCGGGAGCGGGACGTGCAGAGTGTATGTGCGTGGCTGCTGCTGCTGACCCTGGCCCTGCTGTCCCTCTGGGGTCGGTTGACCCTGGCCTCACACCGCACCCACATAGGTAGGTCCAAGGTTATTGGGGTCTGTTTTGTAAATGTGTGTACAGATAAAAGATTAATCCTCCTGTAAATAAATGTCATTTAAAAAAAAATTGAATATTAGGCCTAATCAGATACCTCCCATGAACTTTATGTTTATGATCTAATAGAAGCATTTAGGCCTAATAGTAGTATAAAGTATCTTGGAGATACAATGGGGTCCAAAAGGTCTGGGTTCACTAGTGAAATGCTTCTATTTCGTATTCTTTTCTAATGTAAAATATGTATAGCAGCTGTAGTGAAAAATGGTATCTTCAATATTTTTACATGAACAAAGCCCTAAAATGTAGTGACATACAAACTGTACAGAATCTTCTATTTGTCCTTCATGTTTAATTTTTAAATTTCAGACTTTGGGACCCAGTTGTATTTCAAGCTACCTCTGAGTGATGTCCTTGCTCAGATTTGCAGTTCTGTTAGTAACAGAGATATTCAATAGAGACGAAAACAGTACAGAAGAAAAAAAACACAGAGACATTGTATATTGTATATTCGATTGACTGCCAAGAAGTAAAACATATTTTGGAAAAAATGGACATTGATCGTTGATCCCTATACTCTCCAGTGCCCAGCTTTCTCGCTCCTGTAGTTGAGCTTCTGAGCCTTTTTCAAGTATTCCCTGTTTAGCCCCCGTGCACCGACCCTTGGCTTTTTACTGCTTTAGTCTTCTTTGTTCAGCCTGCATTTGGTATTTTATCTCACACTGTAACCCTGCTCGTCTTTGCGTTCAGCCTCTGCAGGTCTATATCAGCTGTGTTCTGGTAACAACACAATGCAGCATATGTATAACACACTAATGATTAACCTGGTATATGGATATAGGTGGATATAAACCAGGTTTAAACCAGTGTTTCATGAATGTCTATGCAGTGAGTTAAAAGTTCTTTTATAACTGTTGATTTGCGTCTACTTGAGAAGAAGATTTGCGACGTGTCTGTATGAATAATGTAACTGGCTGTTAGCTTATCATAGCAGGAAGTGGAGGAAACTGCCATGTATTATTTAATGCACTTTTAGGCTTTTGTGTAAATGGCTTATTTTATTTGATGATAATGTCTTGTGGTTTTCATCACCCACTACTTTGCCAGTTTTACAATTTCTAGATTAATTCTGCAACAATAACTGTTTCGCTATGCATTATTGCTTTACCAATAAATCCTTAAAGTGACAGTTTAATGGTGGAGCAGTTTCAACTGTTGCTGAATTACTGATTACGATGCTGCCTCAGCCCTGTTGTCTCAAGCCTGCTCTGTGTGCATGTGTGTAGGTGTGTTTGTGCGAGTGTGTGAGGGTGATGTTTATTTTCCTCATTAGTATAATTTTCATGTGTGTGTTTGCTGTCTGAGTGTGTCTCAGTTGCTCTCTGGAGTCTGATTTGAGGAGCACTCACTGTACCATAAGTGTTAGCCAATCAGAGGAGAGCAGCGACAAGCAAACAGCTAATCAGATAAATACCTTACAGCTCAGAGCAGAGTGGGAGAGTCTCTGTCTGTCTAGGTCTCTCTCTCTCTCTCTCTCTCTCTCTCTCTCTCTCACACACACACACACACACACACACACACACACACACACACA
>JBBPCX010000016.1:13781712-13800165 GCA_037974365.1 Hydrocynus forskahlii | reverse complement strand
ATCCTGATCGGCAGATCCAATCTTCTTCTGGAATCTTCTCTATTCCACGCATTTCATTCCCAAGGTTCACACACACGCTCACTCTCTCTCATACACACACACACACACACACACACACACATCATTGTCCCCACTGTGCTGTGAATGATCCACCAACCAAATAATACCTGTTCACTGGTGGTCCTATGGGAGTCCTGACCATAGATGAACAGGATAAAGGAGGCTAACAGAAGACGATGGACCACAGTCTGTAATTGTAAACCACAAAGTGCATCTGTATGGTAAGTAGAGCTGCTAAAGTACACGATGAGTATAGATTAAAAGTAGATGTACCTAATAAAAGTGGTTCACCGGTGCACATTTCTAAATCCACATAATCTACTCCTTATAAAATGAACCCATTATATTTAAATTATTGTTATCTTAAAAGACTTTTAAAGATAACAATAATTTCTCCCTGCAAAAGTATTTCAATCTTCACTACAGAAGTTTCTTTCTGCTCAGTCAGAGGAAAGGTAGAAAACATAATGACGCCCCAAACTGTTTTCACTTGTGCATTCAGAGACCGGACTGTTGGCTCAACTGAGACAAAGTTACAGCTTACAGCTCATAAAATCAGAATTATGTCACATATGGCCATCTGCTCATGGATTTCAACAGCTTGTACCATTCTGCTCAGTTTAAATATAGCCTGGAAATTGCATTTGAAAAAAAAACCTCTCACTGTCAATTAATTCTGCCTGAACAACAGAGAATCAGTGAAGAAATAAATTAGTCCTGCTCATGAACTTTAGCGTTAATGACTGGAAGTGCAAATGAGTTAGTGACAGAGTTACTGACCATCATTGTAGCTCATGTTTTGGTGGGAGGCCTCACTTTCCCCCAGAAATCCTGCCGGCCAACAACCCTTCATATGGAGTTGCTAGTGAAGTAAAGTTTTTTCAAGTAAAGTTCAAGTAAAGGGGGAATTCAGAGAAGTGTATAGAATGATGCAAGCCAGTTTAAACCCTTGGTTGTCTTACTAACCCAATTACAGAAACTGCTGCAATCAGTTTCCATACATTTCCAGCTTTCAGCAACGTCAAAACAACAGAAGGCTTAGCAATACAGCTGCGATGGTAAAAACAAGCAAGGCAATCAGGAACATTTCAAATGTTTCTGAACACTTGTACTTGAGGCAGGCATTTCAAAACAGTTCTCTTTCACGATTCTTTGTGTCACTTGTGGATATAGATTTAATTATAGTGACTTCTGCTGCTGCTTCTAGATAAAATAATACTGACAACATATGTCTTATTTATATGTATAATTAAAGAAGCACTGTTGAAAACAGACATTTAGCTCTAAAAGTGAGAATTTTCACAATTTTTTCAGTACTGTTTAGAGAGAGTTATTGATTTTGTCCATTTTTGTGCTCAACATTAGTAAGGTTTCTCTTTTAAGGATGAATACACAGTAACCGTTGATGAAGCTGAATAAAAAATCTTAGAATAGATTATTTTTATGGCTGGAGACTTCAAAACAGCTCTATTTTGGCAATATTTTGCAGCTGTGGTGAACATTTTGGAGACATGGGTCCACTTGCAAAATGCAGTTTTTGAAACATGGTGTCAGATCTGAGCAACTGTTTCTTTTTGCTCAAATGGTTTGAATGATTCTGCATGAGCATAACTCTCCCCTGCAGTTGGGATACTGTGTCCCTTTAGCTCTGCATTCCTCTCTTGTTCTGCAAGCTCACAGCTCTCTGGGGAATGACATGGATTTTCTACACTAGATTACATAGATGGCTTTAGTTTTTGCCATAGGAGTGTGAAACTGATCACATTCAACCATCTGAAATCTGTAGCGAGGGCTTTTTGGATTTTGAGAGGCGAACATAGGCTTTACAGCTTCATAAGCTAGATTTTATATATTGTAAAATTATATAGAAGTTATATTTTAAAGACATCTTCAATAGAACAAGGTGGCTTGACTGACGTGCAGAATGACCAATCAGAGAATGTGCAGTGCAACAAGTCTGCAAGAAAGAAACCAGTGTGACACTAGTTAGCAAATGCAGCTTTCAGCAAATACATTAATAACTTAAGCTAGATAGTATCAGCGCATTATGGTTCAGCAAGTAAGCCTATATCTCACTCTGACTCTTAAGATTTGCAGAGATGACAACTACTTGTCACTGACATTTAGCTTGATCAATCTGCAGAACTGTGTTTTTTCCCATTGGACAAGTGTAGATAGCCAAATACAGAGCATATGAAGTGAGATTCTGAAAGCTGTGGTGATTTTAGCATGGAATTTACATCAGACAGTATCTGTACTTCTGAAGGTAGGGTAGCTGAGGTTAACTGTTACTAAATTACACTCTTTTTCTTACTTTGGTAATGAAGATTAATATATTACTCAACTACTAAATGTATAATAATAATAAAACAATTATTAAAACAAGAAAATAAATAATAATAATAATTATTATTATTACTCAACTACTGAATAAAAGCCAACTATTAAAAATGACTACTTGTGCAACCTCTCACATACATATTGATCAGTGTGCTAATTCATGTCACAGGACCTGGGAGCAAGATGGCAGATAGACAGAGACAGAAGTGTGAGAAGTAGACTTCTGTCAATTCACTGGAGGACAACAGTGATATTAAGAACAGAGAGAGAGCAAAAAAGATAGAGAAGAAGACAAGGCAAAGAGAGATAAGTGAGATAACTTCAGCCAAAAAATAACCAATACGATCAGAATCATATAATCTGAAATAATCACATTCACCAAAACATTATGTGTCTGTTTACTGAATTCACTGTTGAAATGTTTCCAGTCACTGTGAAAAAGTTTAGAATTACTGTAAAGAAGTTTGGAATCACTGTTCAGAAGTTTGAAATAACTGGTTGAGAATGAACTGCTCAAAGGTTTAGAATCCGTGTTATCAACAATACTTGATTTTAGATAAATATACAAACTTAATTCAGTATGCCAGCCCTGTACAAACTAATACTTTCAAATTTACAGCATAGAATAAACCGAACGCATTGAAATATTAAATAAATCTAAAAATACTGGTGTCAATGTTATAAGAATTAAATTAATATTAGAATGAAATGTTGTTAGAATTAAATGTTACATAACAAGTGATAATAACTTTTTGAAAGATTTCATACTAAAACCATCAAAACGGATGGATTAAAAGTTTTCTTCAAGTGAGGATGTTCTTTTGCTGTTCACAAAAAAAGTGCAAATGGAAACATTGGGCACTGATTGGTTGAGCTCATGCCAGTTGAAAGTTGGGGCAAATTGAACAGTGACACAGAAAATGTTTTCTCCAACTGATAATCTCAGTGACATAATTCCACAGGTACAGCTAAATACATTTATTAACATCAGCGTATTGTTATGACGTAGTATAAGCTATGACATAGCTTTTGGTCTGAATAGCTCAGTCTAGTGTTCCTGAATGCACTGGACATTCATTAAAATCTCTTTGTATTTATTCGTCTTGCCTTTGCTTGCATCTCATGCTCTGAATGTGGTTTGGAGAACTATGTGCACAGGAAGCTTTGGGATATTTGCTGAGGAGTTGAGTGTTTGCTATCGGCGCTGGGAGCTGGCTGGATAGATGTAGGGTCAGAGAGGAAGAGCACTGCAATCCTGACCTCTGCGTTATTGGAAAAGGGGCTGAAATCACCTGGTGGACCTTTAGAGGCCCACTTTCATATGTTCTCATCTCTGCTCTGGTCCCCTGCTGGCTGGAGACTGACATTTAAAAACATATGAGATAACCCCTTTCTGTCGGCACGCACAGCTAATGCATGGAGCAGCTCCCACTAAGAGGCTGCATGTGTGATGTCTTTGCGTGTCTTTGTAGTTCTGATGGAGACGGTACGTGCCTGGGACACAGTTAGAGCTCAGCTCAGTGAAGGAGGGGTGTTTATTAGAAGATAGAGCACGTTTTATAGGAGGGACTTGTTCTTTATTTTTTAGGATAAGATGTAATACGGAGTGAGTTTTTAAAGAGATTTTGTTTAATATTGCAGATGCTGTGCGTGTCTCTCATTGATGGATGATCTGCTCTTCGCTGGCCTGATATTCTGTAATTAATGCTGGGGATGGCATGGGCCGGGTGGGGCAAAGTGCTAGTCTGGCAGTTTTCCTTTTCTCCACTCGTTCTGCATTAATCTCTCCATTTTTTCCCACCCCATCAGTGGGCAGATCTGCAGATGCCTCTCTTTTTCGCCACTAAAAGACTTCAATAATCTCAGCATATGCTCTTGGTCGGCCCGTTTTAAAAGATTACCCGATTACACAGTGCTCCACACACCTCCAGCTGGAGCTCCTCTGAGAGCTGTGTGTTGATCTGCTGTTGGCAGGTAAATGAAGAGTGATGGAAATAAGAGGTGGAATAATGACAGGGGGAAAAAGTGAAACTAAATATGCCTCGTGGCATGAAATGTGTGACACAAATATGCTTAAGCCAGGTTTATTTTTACTAGTCCTTTCCTGTTATAAGTTTAAATAAAACACTAATGCTACAAAAATACTAATCCTCTTTCCTTCTTCCTAATCCGACTTTAACATTAAATACTCACATTGGGCCGAGAGACGGTTGGGGGGGGTGTACTGAGACAGAGAGAGACAAACTGAAACAGAAAGAAAAAGAGAAAGAAGAAAAGAAAGAAAAGGGTAGTGGGAAAACAGAAAGAGAGAGAGGGAGGGAAAATTGGAGAGCAAGAGAAGAGACAAAGAGAAAGACAAAATTATGCGAGAGAGCAAAAGCAAGAGAGAGTGAAAGAGAGAGAAGTGAAGAAAGGAAAATAGAAAACAAAGATAAAGACATAATATGGGAGAAATGAGAATGAAAGAGAAATGTAAGAGATAAAGAAATGAAAGAGAGCGAGAAATAAATCGAGACTAGGAAGAAAGACAAGGTGAGAGAGGGAGGAAGTTAGTGAGAAAAAGAAAGTGATCTAGAAACGATAACTGGGCAAGAAAAGATAGACAGCAAAAGAGAGAGAAAGAGAGAGAGACAGAGAGGGAGAGAGAGAGAGAGAGAGAGAGAGAGAGAGAGAGAGAGGTAAGGAGAACTGGAAGTGAAAGACAAAAAAGAGAAGGAGAAAGTCAGACAGAGAGAAGGAACAGCTGAGTGTGAAGATAGGATGAAAAGAAGAATAATGATTAAAAAGAAAGTAAGAGTGAGAGAGATGAAGAGAACTAAGCACGAAAAGAGAGAAAGGGAGATAGATGTGAAGAGAAAGAGAGATCGAGAGAGAGAGTCACACAAAAAAGAACACGTTATTTTTTCCACTCTTATCTTCAGTGTAATATCCGAGCACTACATTTGCAGTAATGTCAGTAAGACCAATTTTCTGTGTTGCTGCGAGCGTGTGTGTTTGTGTTTGTGTGCTCAGGCTGTGCTCAGGCTGGCCATTATGACACATGCTTGGTCAGAACCAGAGCCCATGATTGCTCTCCATCCAGACAGATTGTGCGGGCTGACGCTGCATCATGTGAGGGGAGAAATCTGCTTATTGAAAAAAGGGAGTAAACAAAAACAACAACTGCTCACCGCCGGCTATAGCCCAGACCGCAGCACACGCAGGCTGTCTCACTGCACTGAGCTGATATCTCAGCACAATCCCTCACACACACACCTATCCTCACACACGCGCACACACAGGATAATGCGATGCACATATCTCCTTGAGTTTTCTATCACTTCCCCCTTGCTCTGCCGGTCCCTCATCTTACTTTTGAAAGCGTGTGACATTCTGGTACTGAGGCACTGCCAGATTCACAGTTCAGTCATGTCTGTCAGCCATTCAAGGCAAATTTATCATGCATTTATTAGCCAGTCATTAAATCTCAGCAAAGACAGCTACATCTGTTTCCATAATGTGTATGTTGTGTCTGGTGGTTAAAAATTATTTTACCTCTGGGTACATCAAGCATGCTCTTGTTAAAGCGATAAAAAATGTATTTCCTCCTAACCTCAAATGCAACCACGATATTTTTGGTGTGCGAAGTTAGTTTTGGAGCTAAAAGACTAGTGAAGCAAACAAATAGTGGTTAATGGAGTTAAAGAAGGTCCAGCAGGCAGCATTAGGAAGTGTTTGTATCATGTCTTTTCAGACTTTCCAAAGGGCCTTTTCAGCTTTGAAGGGCACTTCTCTGGCCTGTGTGCCATTTTTTGAAGCTGTGCGTTTAAGTTGAAAAACTGAACTTTTGCCCTGAGCTGACATGAAAAAGCACCATATGTCACTCATAGCTGACCAATCAATGTGAAGGAGGCCCTCTCTCTCTCTTTCCCTCTCTCTGTTTCTGTCTCTCTCTCTCTCTCTCTCTCTTTCCCTCTATCTTTCTCTCTCTCTCTCTCTCTCTCTTCCCCTCTATCTTTCTTTCTCTCTCTCTCTCTCCTTCTCTTTCTCTCTCTCTCTCTCTCTCTTTCCCTCTATCTTTCTCTCTCTCTCTCTCTCTTCCCCTCTATTTTTCTCTCTCTCTCTCCCTCCCTTTCTCTCTCTCTCTCTCTCTTTCCCTCTCTTTCTTTCTCTCTCTCTCTCTCTCTCTCTCTCTCTCTCTATCTCTCTCTTTCTCTCTCTCTTGCTCTCATCTAGCACCCAAGCATCAGGGAGAAGGTAGTTTAAGATGTTTTGAACTCCTGAAGCTGTATAACACCCACAGATTACCACAAAATACTGTGTATATATAATAGTGCTGCTTCTCTCATGTTCTCTCAAATAAGAGTTGTGTTTACCTACTTGACAATGCAATGTAATAACAATAACTCACCCCTCTAAGAAGCACAACCTCCTTCATTTTAAGCCCAAGACTCACCACGCCTCACATATAAAAAGCCATTAAACTTCCCCTCATGGAAACTTTATTGCCTCAAACTGCTTTAAGCTTTTCGGTAACGTCAAATAGATTTGCTTATGCACTTTCTAACACTGTGAGATACTTTTATCTGTAAAAATGAGCAAATACAGTACCTAGCTAAGAACATGATCAACCTAAATATTAATTTTATTTATTCGCCAGACATTATTACACAGAACAATGTACATTTTAGTAATGGTCCACATGCAGGCAAGGCATGTGTACCCTAAGAGTCTTGTCTCATAAGATTCTTGTCCATGGCCTTTTATTGGTATAACATGTTGTCCCCCTTAGGCAGGTAACTGAACCCCTGATCTGCTGTGTGAGGGCAGCAGGATGTCCCAGTAGGCCACATCAACTATTGTTATGCCCAGTTTTATCGATAATATAATGTTGTATGAATGTTAAGGTTGTAGGCACGACTGGAAATTAGTTTAGAACCCTTATATTCTGTGAGGCATTCTTCTGTGATGTGGTTTTTCTATGACATTGTCTGAAGAACATATCTTCACTAATGGCCTTAATTTGGGGTATGGGGATTTACTATTGCTTTAACTAGTAAATTTGAACGTTGTGTCTCAGTTGGAAAAAAAAGCTGATGTATTTCAAGACTACTAGTGAACAGAGTATGAGAATAGGTCCTAATTGGTCACCTTTTGTTATTTTTGTGGCACCAAAGATATTGTTTAGGTGACTACTCCAGGTTTGACACTGAGACAGACAGCGGCAGCAGCAGGTTGTCGCATCATCTGCTCTGCTTTGCACAGCACTAGGCAGTGTGATCACACCCTGAACACGTTAACACACAGACATGCTTTACTCTGAATCACACTAATGCACTTTGGCTGCAATGTGATTTATGCAGAGACCTCTTCTTCCACCACTAGGGGGCCTGCAGGAAGGAGCTAAAGTCGCTAAATGGACACCGTGCTGCTTCTAAAAAACGAAATCGAGATCAAAGCTTCAAAACCGCATAAAGACTGGTAACTCCAGAAGAGAGAGAAAGATTCCCCATAGAAAAAAGAAGATGAGGCATGCAAGCGGAAGGGGGTAGAGAGTGAGAGAGAATAATTGGAGAGGAGGTGTAGTTCTCTCTCTGTGGAGAAAGTAAGTGTTGCAGGTCCACTTAGCTTCCCTGAGAAACAGCATGGAGCTCTCTGCTCCCTCATTAGCTCTTAAGACCAGAGTCTCTTATAATGATCTGCACTGATGAATACAATTACAGCCAAAGTGCTGACAGCCGCGCCTGAATGGACTTTAGTGTCAGCCCAGGCCGACCCACCAATTAAAAGGCTTTATAAATTAGTTATGCGTTTACATGTTAATGAGGTGTCCTATAGCAGGGCCACACATATTCCGGGAACGGGGTGGTTTGGGTGGGATTATAGAATACAATGCTTGAATTGCAAACACTGTCATCAGAAGCCTTGAAATGTACACATTAGACCAACAAAATAATATAATGTAGAGTGGTTGTGTTTTATTACAACAGCAATAATGCATACTGATGTGTATGTCACGGAAAAAAAGTTGTAAAGTGGAAGTTTTCGTTTGTATGTGGTATTGTGTGTGTGTGTGTGTGTGTGTGTGTGTGTGTGTGTGTGTGTGTGTGTGCATGGATGTATTTGTGTGGTTGTGTGTATATGTGTGTGAGAGAGAGAGGGTGGGAGAGTGGTAAACTGTTCATTCGAGAATAAATGCAGCTTCCCCACCCTGCACTGTGCAATTTTGGGGCCGTGACATTTTCTCTCCATCCTACCATCTTTCTGCTGAGCTCTAGTGCTCTCTCTCTCTCTCTCTCTGTCTCTCTCTCTCTCTCTCTCTCTCTCTCTCACTCTCTCTCTCTCTCTCTGCTGTCTTTCTTTATAGAGGGAGGGGAGGAGAAGGGGGAAAGTGGGCCAGCAGTTGACAGAAGCTGGGCTAATGTTGGTGTCCCTGGCTCAAACACACACACACACACACACAAACAGTGGCAATTCTAAACTCTGGCAGGGGGCCAGACAAAGAAGCCTCTTGAGCAGCCCCCTGTGATTAAAGGTATCATTGTGCTTACAGTTATACCTGTGTCTGGTGGAAACCTCCATATTTCTGTCTGTGAGTTTTACAAATTAACAAATTTAACAAAATAACAGTCAAACCATAGTAGGCTGGAGGGCTGTTTGGTCTAGCCTTTGCCATTTAGCCTGTTAATATCTTAATTACAAGAGATTTGGCCAAATGTATTCAATGACAGACAGACACATACATACATACATACATACTCTTTCACTATACATACATAGATTTTTGACTCTGACCCAAGGCAGAAATCATTTTAATTTTTTTTAATAAAAAAGTCCAAGGTCCAAGGCGCATTGACCCCCCCACAAAATGCCCTGTATGCCAGATTACCAGTCCACCTCTTGTAACAGGTAGCTAATTAAGAGTATCCAGCTGTTATATAGTAGCTATAAGGGACACCACTCAGGATTTTGAGGGGAAGCAATGGTGCAGTGCATAGTGCTTTTATGGAGGTTTTATGGTGGGAGGTTTAAGTGGGGTTATAGCTGTCATTGCAAAATGTGCTGAAATAAGTGACCATCAGTGGCTCCTTTTTCCAGTTTTGTTTGGGGAGTCCCAAACATGCCTGGTTTACCTCTCCTAATGGTGCAGCAAATACCTACACACAAACACACACACATATCCCTGCAGCAGGATGCTGTCTCCTCCTCCGATAGTGAAAGTCTGCAGTGAAGATGTTTGTGATGGAACAGGACGTTAGAAGCTCCTGATTTATCAAGGGATTGTATTCAGCATGACAGCATGGCATTAAAGCAGTGTTAGAGAAATGAGAGCAATCCTCAGATTCCCTGATTCACATATATTAAGAGAACTGGAGAGAGTTTCTTGTCTCTTGGCCTCTCATGTGTCTGTCTCTCTCTGTTGCTCTCTCTCTCTCTCTGTCCTCTCTCCGCAGCCCATATGATATAAACTGACTTCCATATTATGACTATATTGCTAGTGATAGACCTCACAATATGTTTACACAGTCAAAAAGAGTGACATGTCTGATATACAACATTAACCATGTTAGTTTTAAAACACACTGTTTATGTCTCTGTCCAGATAGTCAATATATGGAAGCTAAGCCGCAAAAAACAGCCTTTTTGGAATGCATCATATTTCTGATGTCACAAAAAACTGCCTTTACATATAAACAACTATTCAGACACCAGCAGTTTAGCCCTGCCCAATAATGTTGAAATTAAAAGGAATGTTTCAGTCCAGATTGCTTTCAGAATGGGACGCAGCACAGGGTAGTCAGTAAGAATTGGGGTTGTTTTACATACCTATAGTAATGGAAAAACAACCTGTTACATTTAGCAGGGTAGAGCAAGGTTGGAAATTGTCATTTTTTGTGCATAAACCTACAAATGTCATAAATTATGCTCATGAAGGAACATAGTTAATACTGTTGAACCATTCTGAGAATTTAACTTCTTGTTAAATCTGTGCATTTTTAGAATGCCTTGATCTGTCAGAACACAAACAAAAGCTCATCATCATCATCTGAAATTCAGTCACTTAGCACAAAAAAATGAGTTTCATTAAAGAGTATATTTATTTAAGCAATAATATTTTGGCCATGACAACAGTTAATACGTTGTGCAGCCGTACTTCTATTCTCTCCCTCTCTCTCTCTCTCTATCCCCCCCTCCCCCCCCGCCCCGTCTGATGACCTTATCAGGTATTATGTTGTAGCTGTTTGAGAGCTGATTCATGGAATACTTGAGTGAAAATTAAATGTAGAATTTTCCACTTTCAGCTGATGTAGTCAGTCTGCCAAACCACATTTGGAGTCTAAATTCTGCTATTTTAGTTTAGCATTGGGGCGATGCGCCTAGCATTTAATAGTCACCCAATGTATTTTAACAGAAACAGTTTGCACTTAACGGATGAATATTGACTTATTAGTGTTTGTTATCTACTTTAGCTCTGCAGCTGCAGCTCTAGACTAAAGAAGCAACATTTTGACTCTTAAAATGTCTTGGCTGGTTGACTGCCTCAAGGGTAAGTGGGAAAATGTGTACATTTTATTTTTTACATTTTAACTATTCCTTTAAGGATCCGTCAGGATTAGATAAATATCCAGCCTCCCCAATTGTGCTACTTAAACATTTCATTGAGGGGAAAGCACTGGACTACTGATAAGAGGTATTTTTAATGACCACATACTTCTCCCACCAACATACATACACGTACACACACACACACACACACACACACACACACACACACATTACAGGGGATAAAGAGCAGTTGGTGAAAGTGAAATATGCTGGCATGCACATTTGCCTAGTAGAGTCTTGATCCCACTGACACAGAGCAATCCAAATGCAATGAGCAGCACATCAAGTTTTCATCCACCCACACACACACACATACACACACACCTATATGAAGAACAGCTTGTTCTATTTTTGTCCGTTGAAAAAAAAGGAAAATGACCCACCTATGAAAACCTAAGACATGACAGATAAGCATGTAATGATGCTGTTTGGTGATTTATCCTTCACCTAAAAACATAAACAGTCTGTAATGTTGATACACACAGTCATTCTAACAGATTGCAATACATTAAGGTTAGTGTGGCTTCTGTTGTTTCACTTTATCACAAAACAAAATCGCTTGTTTATTGCTTATCGCTTGACAGAACTTTGAAAGCCGGTAGCTCTGTGATGAAGCGAAGTGAGAGGACACCATGGTTCACGACTCGATTAACCCGTTAATGTCCATTTATGTTTCCTTTGGTTATGTTCTCTGAGCTCACACTAAACAAACCATATGACTAAACTGTTTTGTTTAGTTATAGCCTGAAGGCTGAAGGGAGTCTGATTGGAATTTTGCAGTGATGATACAGAGATAAGTTAAAAACATGTATTAAATCTAAAGCCTTAAAATATTTTGTTCAGCGACATATTTTTATTGCAAGTGATGTTTTTTTTTTATCGTAAATGATACATGCATGTGTGATATTATTTCTTTCTTGTCATATCACACTGGTAGTCTCAGAACGGCTTAGTCTCAGCCCACAGCTACTAGTAATTTTAGTGAAGTGTGTCCTGTAGCTAAAAGGGCTAATCAGTGGATAATAAGCTTTTAAGATTTACTGAATAAAAAGCCTAATGTTTAAGGGGTTAAATGCATATCTCAGCACATCCTCATTTCCTCCTGCCTTCACATCCATTTATGCAGTAATAAAACTGCAATAAACATGTTTCATGTTCCTGTATTGTTGTAGTGAAAAAGAAATGTTTTGACAGTGTTGCACTATCATGACAGTTTTCAAATTAAGTTGAGTTAGAAACAAGAAATAAGTCTCTTAATAGCCCAAGATAATATCAGCTTTCTCAATTTAGAGGCATCTTTCCTTTACAGTATAGCCATTTGTAAAGATCATAATAAATGCTTTGTTATTGAGACTGCCTATTCATAATTGGAAATGTAATATGGGTCAATTTTATTTTAGTAACACTTATTCAAAGAAACATGCATTGTGGGTTTATTACGATCGTAGTATTTGTTGAACAAAGTTTATCATGCTTTATTGAACAATGTCCAAATTTATCATGCTGTATTCCCTAATTATTGCATTATTAAAAATCAAAGTTATCGTAAAAAAAAAAACTGTGTAAATTTACATCACAAATCCTAAAGTAAAGATCATTTCATGGTTTTCTGGTAACCAAAAACATACTGGAACAAGCTGGAAATATTTAATTCCATTTTTCTGTGTTAAATTAACTTGCAAGAGATGTATTAAGCACTTTTGAGCCTCTAATTAGTCACTGAATATAATTAGCACTAATATGTGTTCAATATCTCTAGAATATGGAACACATTAAACTTTTATAATGAGCATTTTTGTAATGAACGCCATTATCACCTGACACCACCTGTAACTCTAGAACACTACCTAGATGCCATAAGAACAATATGCCAAACTGATAAAATATGCATTTACTGTAATGTGATCAAGAATAAGGTCTTAACAACATGTTAGTTGTACATAATTATAACTAATGTAATTATTAATAATGTAAATACCCCCTATATGTATCAGTATGTATCAGTGGAAACACACATGCATTTAAGGGTTAATCCAGCATGTCAGGACCTTCCTGGTGATTTGATTGAACTACATGCCCTGCAAACTCCATCCAGACAAAACAGACCAAAGCGAATAGACAAAACTGAAATACCAAATGTCTGAGAAATGGTTCAGGATCGATGGCTGTGTCCTTTTCCAAGCCCATGTCTGATGCTGCTGGGTTTCCTGGCAGTGCCAGGGTAAGAATAATATTGTAGGAAAAGCTGAATATAGCCGTAATACACAGGGGACAAACTCCCCAGATAGCCTTAACTGTCAATACCAACCAAAATACTAAACGAAATAACATTGTAGGATTCAGCACACTCATAATCCCACACACACACACACACAAACACATACATACATATTTTTGGCAACCAGAATGCAATGTGTTGGCTCAAACTGTGTGTACAAACTCATTAAAGCTTTACTGAACACAACTCTTTTCCTGAGGAAAAACATGAAAGTAATTCAAGGACATCTAGAATTGGTCTATCCATGCTCCGCCCACAAATGCACTTGGCAATTGTTGCTAGGTCGGACAAGCTTTTCAAAACACTGACAAAAGTTTGTTTCAGTCTAATGTTGAATTGCAGCACATTGTATTATACAGAGGCTAATTATATCTAAAATAATGTTACTTATTCTATTTGCAAATGAAAAGTCACACTGTTAGATTAGACCAGGTGTATTGTTTTTATTGGCTATTTTTCCACTGTACAGTTAAAATTGAGAACCAAACCAAACAGGAACTAACAGAGCAAAAAGTGCAAGTTTTAGTTTATACTTAAGCTTCTCTGCTTAAGACCACTGGAACCATCTCTAAAGAACACCGGAGAGACGTTCAGAGCGCTCTCCCCTCTCATGTGACCCCTCAACCCTCCATACCAACCCAGCACCTTTGGGTCACAGTGTTGGCTTACAGTGTAAGTTTAGTTCAACTTTGAAAAACTTTTGAGGAAAGAAGGAGATGACCTTTCTGTTGAGTGCTGTTTTTTCTTGGTTTTGTTAAGGGAGCTGGTGTACCTCTTGTATTTTTGTTTCTTTTTATTTTCAGGTTTAGTTAGTTGTAACTGTTGGTTGTTTTGTTTATTATTTTGACATTCGTCCCTGAAGCCAAGCCTTGCCTCCAAAACAGCTAAACATCTTACTTCAAAAGAAAACAGAAGTAAAACGAAACTGGTTTATCTTTAAAACTATACCCAGTGCTTGGTTTTGGCAGAAGGTCTTTGGAGAGGGCCCACTCTCATATTCTGTTACAACCCAGTCCAGGCTCAGGCCAACAGATAATGAGAGTTTCTAGTGTTACCAAAGACAGTGGAGAACACCCTTGAGTACCATCAGGCCCTGCTGCTACCAGTGTTGAACAGGTGCCAGAAACTTTAAAACTCTTTAAATACTGAATCAATGGCCAATGGCGAAAAGCACAGCTCCTGTTTTCTTATAACAAACCTACTGGTGTAGTGAAAAACACCTGTTAGTTACCACAAAAATGGTACTGTAGCATTTTAAACTAGAACCTCAGTGTTATGAGGAAGGATTGCTAGCAGTCCATAAAGTCTGCCTAACCTCGATACAGTTGAAAGAACACACTTGTGGGCAGCACAAGAGATTAACAGTTTGTAAAATTCTGATAAATCTCACCTCAAATAGATTATCGCGACGTTCATCAAACTATCAGCTCAAGCAAGGTAGCAGCATCTGTAATAGGGCTCGGGAGTCAGCGTCATGTTGTGCAGCATTATGGGATCATTCTGCCATATTGTGAGGGTTAGTTCTTTGTTGACTTGATGTGAATACTCACAAACTGCGAGAGCTTAAGGAGATTGTTTTCTTGTGGTTTTGGAGTCGAGCTTGAAAATGAATCAGATGAGAAGGGTGTGTCTCTTAGCCAACTCCAGAGGGATGCCAGACAACAGTATAAGGTTAGAATTAGCCTCATTGTCTTGTGCAGACACAATCTCCCTAACAAATAGTGGGGTATTGATCATGCTAACATTACCCTTCCCAAGAGTTTACTATACACTTGATGGAAAATTGGGCAGTTATGATTGGCTGCCAGGCATGTCAATCATTACTTTGATTGTTGCATGACAAGCTGAGTGTGACTGGAACTACATGCATACTGGAATTAATACATACAATGTATTAATTGTAGGTAAGGCCTGCTGTTCCAAAACACTGACACTGATGTCTCTAGTGTTTAATCTTTCCTTCATCTCTTGGAGGAACGTCCTTTGTGACTCTCTCTAGGATCTGCTTGAAGGACGAGGCAAGGACTGCATCTCCTTGTCAGTTTGAGATGAGGTGATGAATATTCCATGTCTGGAAAAAAATAAGAGACTGTAAGCCAAGAGTTGTTTTTTTTTAAGCTGGGTGAGTGGGTGTGTTGTGACTGACAGGCTAATACTGAACTATGCTGGGAACATCAAACTCCCTCACCCCACCAAACCCCTTCCATACACAGCAGCAACAAATTTAAACATACAAATGACCTTTCTTCAGAAGTAGAGCAGTCTGGGGTCTAATTGTGTTTTAACCTTGTCCTTTTCATATATTATATATGTTAATAGCCTTTTAACTATTAATAGCACTTTAAAAATGTACATGATTTTAGAGGAGACTTTGAATGCTGTAAAATATGTCATTATTCTCTATGTGTGGACATGTTTGTGTGTGTGTGTGTGTGTGTCTGTGTATAAGTGGAACATTAGATGTTTTTAGATGTGATTTACCACGTTTGGGTAATTGAGATTTGTATGCATTAAACCTTTACAGTGGCTGTGGGTGTTTTGAAAGGCTCTGAGTGAAGCGATTAGTCAAGGTTTAATCCTGCAACGGAAGACACTCAATTCTGCCCCATCCCAATCATCTATATGGCCTAAACCCAGCCCAGGCTCTTTATATCCACATCAGCTCTCACCAAATGTAGCAGAAGCAAAAGTGACACAGTCCCCCATGGACCTTTATGCTGTTTTTGAAAAAAACTGTCCACTGGGGAGTGCTGTAGTGAAGCAGAGCCTCGCAACTTGTTCTTCTTACTTTTATGAGCTACCTAAAACAACAGCTTGAGATTCAGCCCAGACAGTCCTGCAGTGTTTATGTAGAGCTATGCCTATTGTTCAGTTATTAAAGAAATCCTCCAGAAATGTGCAACTTTATCTTTATTGGTTGCACCTGGACCATTCAGTCAGTTACCACAGACAATACAATAATAAAGTGATACGACTGCCTGTATTATGAAAAGTACTGTCTTAAAATACTTATGATAGAAGACAATGGACTTTGATTGAGTGTGGTAACTGACTGTATGCCGCAGATGGGCAAAGTCTGAAAACCCAGGAGTATCCAGGATAAATGCCTAGTCTTTAACTTTACTTCATAAAAATGTAAAACAGTACTTTTGAGATCATTATTAAAGTGAAATCTAAAAACCACATTTGTACTGGGGTTTTCTGACTTCTGACTTTTTATAGTGTGTGTGTATGTGTGTGTGTATGTGTGTGTGTGTGTGTGTGTGTGTATGTGTGTTTTTGGTTCTCTCTCTCTTTTCCCTGTCTCCCCTCTCCCTTGTCTCTCTCTCATCTCTGTCTCTCTCTGTCTCTCTCGCTACACACACACACACACACACACACACACACACACACACACACACACACAAACACACATTTTCTCTCACTCTCTCTTCTTTTCTCTCTCTGCCTCTTACTCATGCGTTTTCTTTCTCTCCTGCCCTCCCCCTTTCTTTCTCTGCCTGGGGAGTTAATAACTTTGGAGAGTATTGAGTATTAATGTATAAGGGTTGCTGGGCTCCTCAAGGGACTGTGATTGATCAGTCTCTCTTTCACACACACAGACACAGACACACACACACATACACACACACACACATACACTGAAGTTTCATTCACTTTGCTGTTCCACTCACTCACATCCTGACAGGACTCCACCATCTGTTACACACACACACACACTCACACACAAAAACGACAAAAGAAAGTGAATGAGAACTCCCAGCAGTGCCTGTAGAAAGTGGGAGAGAAAAGAGGAATGAGGAAAGTTAACTACCGTCTGTAGAGGGAGTGAGAGCAGCTGGGTTTACATGTGTGTGTTATTGTCTATGGCGCTGTGCTTGAAGACACACACACTGATTTGATGGATTTCGGTCAAGCTGCATCACACTCTTCTGCTTGGGTTGTGGGACATTAGCATTGTGATTTTACTGCTGCATATTTTAAGTGCATGAAATTAACAATTCACAGCTAGATATATAACGTTACAAGGTTAATTTCAATTTACAGAGTTATTTTGATAAAATCATGCATCATGAGCAGTGAATCATGACTATTAAAGCTAGGCTTTCAGTTTGGCCAATAAATATCAAACCTCATTCAAGAACAAAGAATAAAACATCTCTGCAATACTGCTAGCGTTCCTATGGGATACTAGTAGTGTTAGCACTAAGCTAATAGTGATTTACATGAATATTTTTTTGTCATGACACAAGCAATTGAAGCTTTATGTCTTATTTAAACGGCCTTAGCAGAGACCGGCTGCTCTTTTCCATTTCCAACAACTGACTGATACCTGAGTAGACTACACCTTCTATTCAGTGACATAGCCCAGCTTTTAAGGAGGCCTAGAAGGACTTTTTCTCACAAAATTGATCCCACCCAAAGTCTGTTTGGTTGATACCCTTCCAATTATGTTAGTGGTTAATGTAATGCCTTAGGCTTTCAGTCTATGTCCTGGTGGCCTAATCAGTGAGAGAAACAGATTTGTGTCCACTCAGACACAACGGTGAGAAAATACAGCACAGTTTTCTGCTGGCCATGTATTTAACCCTATTGTTTCCAAACAAAACTTAATTGTGCATTAAAGATAACGCTGCAGCATTTTATAGTTTCAATATAACAAGGATGATTATATTCAATTAAATTCATAAATAATAAGAACACATAACTATTTTTCATTACACCATCTATGAAGGCCGAGAATTCCTTGAGTGTTCCTCAGTGCATGTCATCATGGTCATATGAAAACCTTGCAACTCTTATTTCTGTGTTTTTACTTCTTTTTTTCTTTTTTTGATAACTGTATTGTCGTAAGGGATAATTTTACATCCTGTTCTTGTATAACTATGTATGTATTGTGTAACTATGTATATAACTATGTATGGAGAATCTTGAATCTAGAATCTTTTTATAGTGCCTGAGACAGGCCTGGCGCTACGGGGGGGCGTAAGGGGGCGTCGCCCCCTCAGCGGGATAATGCCGCACCCTCAGTTAAAATAAGCCATAATTGAACTTTAAAAAAAAATATTTTAAAAGACTAATACGAAAGTTATAAAACTACAGTTTGCTTTAAAAAAAAGTCTACATTTTACATACGTGTCGGTACGTTCTAGACTAGATTTTCAAATCCAGGCACTTGATTGGTCAGT
>JBBPCX010000016.1:13759479-13774126 GCA_037974365.1 Hydrocynus forskahlii | reverse complement strand
TTGTTTTTGGGGATGGAGAGGCATCTGTAAAAAAAGACCCTGCTCTCTTTCTCTCTCTCTCTCTCTCTCTCTCTCGCTCTCTCTCTCTCTCTCTCTCTCTCGCTCTCTCTCTCTCTTTCTCTCTTTTTCTGTCTCTCATTCTTTACCCCCCCATCGCTCAGACCTCCTGTTTTGCGACCTACTTCCTCTCCTTCTGAGCACGCTTGGTGCAGACTAGAGGAATTGGCTGGGAGTGGATCTGAGGAGTGTTGGAGCTGACATCAAACACAGCGCAGCCCCAAATCAGAGAGAATGCCATGAAAAAAGAAAGAGAAAGAGGAGAGAACAGATGCAGAGCCAAAAAAACAGAGATTTGATCAGACAGGCTAAACCAGCGCCCACTAGCAAATCAGCCTCAAAAACCATACAGACAGCTTCCCCCCTGCACTCATCTTCCCTGCTGGGGTCAGTTTCTCTGTCCATCAAACACTAGGGTCTGTGCAATTGGTTGACTGGCATAGCTGCTCCAAAAATAGAGTCAGAGCTAAGAAGGTGAAGGTGGTAGAAGGTGGATACTTTATATGCATACATTTTTTTCACTGTCTAAGTTCAGGATATTTTACATTTTTCATATTACAGTACTCCATAATTAACTCTTGTCACAGGGCTGCACAACACGCTTGGAGGATAATATTAACTACCAATTCTGTTACATTATGCACTCCTCTGACAGGACAAATGCTTAGATGGTTGTGCCTTGTAACTTTCAGAAGTAGGAAAAATGTATGACTTTTAAATGGGTGAATGACACCAGTGCACTGTTTGGTCAAGCTTTCTGGACCAGCATGAATCACACATGCCATCTCAAATGAGCAGAATCTGTGTTTATTACAAAATACAGGCTTTGCTTGTTATGGATAAGTCCAAAGTGAGGCGACAGGTTTTGATGTGACAGGTTTTGACCTGAGTGAAACTGCGTTTAACACACTGCTTACTGATAAGAAGTGAAAATGCATTAGAGCGCTAAAATTCTGCCGTGAGGTCAGAGAATATGGGCTGATATCGGACATGTGATTGTTGTTTAGATTCCAACATATCCATACAGTCCTCTATACATCCCTAAAGATGGTGCCTTTAATGAAATCTTGTTTAAAGTTCAGTTATTGAAACAGATGCTTGTAATAATGAGTATACCAAAAGGTGAACGCTGCACCACATGTTGTTTGATCATACTGATCAATAATATTGAGCACACCCTTATGGGCTGATTACAAACTAGAGAGGCATGAGAACAGGCGGCAGGGAGGGGAAGGAAGGGGCCAAGGACAGAGAGAGAGAAGAGAGACACAATGAGAAGTAGAGAGAGAGAAAGAACGAAAGGGGATAGAGAGAAATAAGAGAAAGGGGGAGAGAAACAAAAACAAAGGGGAGAGAAGAAAAAGGAGCTAAGGAGAGAGAAAGAGGGAAAATGAAAGAAGGGAAAGAGAGAAACTCTTTCATGTATGTTTGTGTGTGAAAGTGTGTGTGTGTGTGTGTGTGTGTGTGTGTGTGTGTGTGTGTGTGTGTGCATATGTGCATGGCGTAAAATCGACTAAATCCTAACAGACAGCGATTAGCTGATGGCTGACACCAGAAAGTCTCAACACACACACACACACACACACACACACACACATGCACACACACACTCACACTCACACACTTAGTGAGAAGGAAAGGAGTATCTTCACAAGCAATACAACACCTGATTTAACCTTCTCCCCTTTAACCTTCTGACCTGATCTCATCCAGTCCATTAGGCTGATGAATTAGTGAAGACAATGCTGGTTTTACCGGACAGGAAATCTGACGGCCAGGAATCACATTTCAGTCTAAAATCCTGCAAATGTTCCTTAAAATGTGCAATTTTTCATCTAAAACATCACATTCCACATCTTTTAGGAATATTCTTGATCCCTCATTCATCATTTACCATTAACATAAATTAAGGAAATAGTTTGATTTAAATGCAGTAATTGTAATTACATGTCCATACCCCATGTATGCTGACTGTATTTGATTGAATACAATGGTGTTATTTATTTATTGCAGTATAAATTACAACAACTTATGTAAAAATAACATCATAACAGCAATTATGCATAGACCCTTTTAGTTTCATTGCAGGCCTATTAAAGAACATATTAGCGTGTACAGTCTTAAATGATCCCTTCTCCATAGTGGTCTCTTTAAAATAACCATCGATTAAATAGTCTCTCTCTCTCTCTCTCTCTCTCTCTCTCTCTCTCTCTCTCTCCCTCTCTCTCTCTCTCCCTCTGTCTCAGTCTCAGTCTCTCTCACTCTCTCTATCACTCTATTGTATATGGACAGCCACATGCTCTCTCATTAGCAGTGTACTCAAATATAAGAGATCTCACACTGGGCGTGCTCTAAGAGAGACAGAGAGAGCTGTGGGCACCATGCCATGATGCCCTCCTCTCATTTCTGCCACCTCCTCTTGTGCCAGCAGTCTGGGCGCGATGCCAGGCCCTAAGTGAATGAGTCCGCTGGGTGCCAACCGCTAGTTTCAGACGCTGCTGTGGCGGTCAGGAGCGGTCAGTAACGGGCATCAACGGGCCTCAGTCAAGCCCAGGTGCTGTTCTGATGCCACAGCAGACCCTCCGGCTCTCACACACTGCCATGGGGGCCACTAGCTTGCTTTAGCCTCCCGCCCACCCTCAATCTGCAGGTGCTAATGAAACCTTTATTAATGCTCATTAATTCAGTCTTTAGCAGAGGTATTAATTGAATTCACACTATTACAAAAATGTAAGAACTGTGAAGAGGAATGGTACAGCAGGCCATCATCACTTTCCAAACCTGTCGTTGCCCAGTTATGTTTTTTGGTGGTCAGATCAGACAGCAGGACATCTGGTGGCCTAGTGGTTAGGGAGTTGCCCCTGATCAGAAGGTCATGGGTTCAAATCCCAGACCTGTCAGTGGCATCACTGAGATACTGTTGAGCAACGCACTGCTCCCCGGGTGCCATGTCGCTGGCAGCCCACTACTTCACAGAGTGAATTGGTTAAATGCAGAGAAATAATTTCACATTGTGTGCTGTGGTGTGTTCACGTGAGACAAAAATTAGCACTTTGCACTTTTTTAAACAAACCGGAGTTAGCAAGAAATGAGCTGATCACAGTTCAGTAAACAAGATGGGCTGGGAAATACTTTACAGAGTGCCAAGAACAATAATAATAATTTCACCTTGAGAAAGCTAAGATGAACTTAATAATGCCACAGTTTCATGTACATTCATAATGTAAAAGACTACCTTTTTTTTGCAAAATTAGGGGATTATTAATGCAGTATTCAGGGCTTCTTTGCTTTTCGCTTTATTGTGCAGAAACAGAAAACTCATTGTTATGTATTGTGAAAAATAACATCACAGCCACGATGTTATGTGCAATAACACACTCCCTCTAATGATTTACATGCAGTGTAAATCAAAAGTATCGCAAAACTATTATTTTAGTCTTCTAAGGGTTATTGGAGATTCTCAGTTAAAAAAAAGAACTTATCACTCAAAGCTGCCAGTACAGAATGTAAATGTATTTTATGATGTAACTGCAATAAATAATTCCATTTGAATAGTAGAGGGAAAGTACAATGAAAGCTCCAGGCTTTCAATAGTTAATCACTGCACCATAAGCTGCAGCTTTGACCGGTGTCCTTCTTTGTTTCAGGTGACCCGATAGTGGCATCCTCCAGTCTGGACCAAGGGGATGTTGGTGGGGAACAGGAGACAGGAGGATTTGAAGTACATCGAAGGGACTTTAAAATCACCCATGGTAAAGTAATACAAGAAGCAAAGTCTCGTATTCCCATCCCATTCATGAAAATGAGGAGCATCCCAGCCGTCAGCACTCCACCGCCTGCTCTCCCCCTCTCTCCTCCTCTCCGGCTGTGCCGTCCTCAGCGTCTGCTACAAATCTCCTCAGCGCAGAGACAGGGACGAAAGACTGTCCTCTCGCCGCAGTCCGCCAGGCACGGGGATTATATCTGACAGAAGAACGCTCACAGCGGCGGACGGCCCACCTCTAACGTCAGAAGTTGTTTTATCTTTTTACTTTTTGCCTCTCCCCACCGCCTGGACATTTTGTTGTGTTCCTGGAATTCTTTTTTTCACCCCCAGCCCCCCCAACTCCACCCTCCGCCTGTCGATGCTTCCCATAATTGCACCTTTTGTACCCAAAACGAAAGGTGACATTTTTGCTTTCTCTTCCAGAACCTCATCCTTCTCAGCATTTTAACTTCAGAAAGTAGAACTGAAGATCTGGACTTACTGACCATCTGTAGATTATTTTGTTCCTTTTTTTCTAATAAACAAATAACCAGTACACTTTTTGATCTGAAAAAAAAGACTCAAATAAACCAGTAGATGTTATGGTATAATTCTGTAAAAGTGTAAAAGATCATTTAAAAAAAACAATCAGATTCATAGAATCAATCTGAATAAATGAAAAGAGTTCTAAAGGTTTTATTATTGATGTTTTTAACCAGCCTGGTAACTGCTATTGAGTACATGTGTCAGTATTATCTAAAATAAATAAAGCTATTTCAAAGAATAAGAAAAGGAATGATTTTTTTTCAACAACTAAGAAGCAAAACCACTGTTTTATCTTTATAGACTTTTATGCAAAGATTTGGGATTTTGGAACTGATTCAAGAACCTGAGAAGTGTTTTGAAGCCAGCCAGCAATTTTCAGTTGGTGCCTTTTCCAAAAAAGCGAACATTTCAAATTGTCTTCTTCACCTTTCCATACAGAATAAAACCGGAAAGCAACAATAACAAAAAAGAGAATAACAGAGATGGAGCGAAAAAATATACAGACTTTGCTGAGCCCACAGTTTTTTCCCCAAAGACTTTTACCAAAGCATAAACACTCTGGCTTTTATCCTCCCCCGAGGCACTATTCTTATTGGACTAATCTCAGGATAGAATTCGCTCGGTTTGAGCCTGCGAGTAATCCTTAGAGCGTAGTTAGTGCATGTCATTAAGAGATTATGGGAAATAAACCGGGAATAAAATTCACATGCACAGCATCCCATAGAGAGATAGGAATAATATGGGCCTTGGGGTGTCTGTATCATGTGCAGGGTCAAATCAGAGCTGTAATGCCATGGAGCCATTACTTGTGGCTTGGTCCCCACACTACTGTCCATGAAAAGGTTTGGAGAGAATTTCCCTTCTATTAAAATGAGAAATTTCTTGCTTTTACTAAGTAAAGCTGGGCTGCATCATGTAGGTCTGGTTTATTACAAATTTTCAAAACATCCAAAGCATTTTTTAATCATTCAGCTGTGAATAAGCCCTCAAAATCCCAGCTCACCATTATCACATCACACAAGGAAATCTGAAACTGGACTGGACCTTTTTGTTGTGCATGCAAGAAAAAGAAGAATAAAGCAAACACTGGGTGAATATGTGATTGAGAAATGTGGATCTTTAGGTCTGCAGCAAGATCTGAAGAAGCATTTCATGGCAAACTAGCAGCTGACTTCAAATTCTGATGGCTGCCTTAAATTTCTGCTTTATGGATTCTAAATGCACTCGCACATTTAGCAAGCAGCTCCGCCATCTCTGACAAGCATCTCCCTGTCATTTTAACTTTAAACTTAATGTTTGGGCAGCATTTTCGGAGCCGCTTAGCCAACAGAGAGTGTGTGGGGGGGGGGGCTGTAGTCCGGGTTGAGGTCATCAGTCTGTCATGATTTATGCACTCTGTCACACATCAGCATCACTAATGTGCATATAATCATTGTCAAACAAAACAAATCTCCAAAAGTAACTTTTGAAGCAGAAGGAAAAGTTTTCTTGTGAGATAATGGAACCAGATTTTAGACCATTTAGACCATTGACCATGAAATTTTGTCACAGAGTAAAGGGCAAAAAAATAGAGACATAAGCTTTTGTTCTGACTGCGACAGTTGTTAAAACATAGTGTGACAGTAATGGTTAAACTTGCATACATAAGTTTGCACACTTGGCAGAATCTTCATCGATGTATATTGTCCATTCTTCTCATAATTGTGTTTGTTTTTGCTTCATTTATGTACACTAAACTCTGCTTCCTCCAGTTCTAGTAGGCAAACAGTTCCAACGCAAGGAAACAGACGACTGAACAGTTACTGGATAAATATTTAAAGCTTTGATTACTCCATTTGAAGGAAAAGCGGGCTAATGGGGAGAGAGGGGGAAAGAAAGTGAG
Organism: Hydrocynus forskahlii; assembly: GCA_037974365.1. Classification (NCBI taxonomy): domain Eukaryota; kingdom Metazoa; phylum Chordata; class Actinopteri; order Characiformes; family Alestidae; genus Hydrocynus; species Hydrocynus forskahlii. The sequence goes on along the minus strand of JBBPCX010000016.1, from coordinate 13,767,896 downwards.
AGAGCTCCTCATAAATATGCATGGATTGACATTTATTGTCCAAGGGTGTAACAGCAATCTGAGGGTGTATAAAGGCTCGGTTCCATAATGTTTACCCCTGACTGATTGGCGAGCTGTCAGTGTACACTGCCTCAGAGCGTGGTGTGCACCGGTTTGTATGCAGCCTTTTGTCCTTGCAAAACTCAGCTTTGTTCCGAATTGGGATATGCTGGGAAGATTGGTTCATGTTTGTGTGTGTTTATATGAGGCTAGATGTTTTCTATTATGAATGACCCGCATTCATTTGGACTCTTTTTGTGCAGGTAGATGACCTCTTGTGCAGAGATCATCTCTTATTTGTCTGTACTGTATACTGCCTGTCAACTGCTGGCAGAAATCTTGCATTCTTTTGAGTTAAACTTTCTCCCTGTTGCTTTTCGGTTAAGTTAGAAGATTTTGTTGATACAAACAGCTATGCTGAAGTCCAAAAGTTTGAAGACACCTACTTATCCAACTTATCCAAGGAAAGGCAACCTCAAAATAAAAATCACCATTTTATTTACTGAAGGAAAATTGTTGTCCAGCAACCAGCCCTGTAATTAATCCCTTAGGTACTCGATCAACTAATTAACTAGACGTAGTTGATAATTAAGTTTAATTGCACCTAGGCTTGAGTAATCTATTCAGTGTGAACATCACATTTAGTGCAGTGTGAAGTAGACTAAAAGGTCAACACGCTATTCCAAAACCGAAAGAAATTCCGGAACAAATGAAAAGTAAATTACTGAAAAATATTAGTCTGGAAATTGTTACAAAACCAGGTTACAAAGGGTTGCCAAAGGCTCTGGGACTCCAGTGAACCACAGTGAGAGCCATTATCTCCAAATTGAAAAAACTTGGAGCAGTGGTGAATCTTCCCAGATATGGGCAGCCTACCAAAATTCCTCGGAGCACAGCAGTGACTCATCCGGTGAAAGTCACAAAAACCCAGATGAATATCTAAATAACTGAAGGCCTGGTTCACTTCAGATAAGGTCCACATTCACAATTCTACCATTAGAAAGAGACAAAAATGGTATCCATGGGACAGCAGCAAGACAAAAACCACTGGCAACCACAAAGAGCACAAAGGCTTATCTCACATTTGCCAAAAAACACCTTTATTATTATGACCTAAGCTGTTGGAATAATGTTCTGTGAACTAATGAGTCAAAAGTAAACAGCTGACATTACATCTAGCAATAAGCTAAAGTACCAAAGCAAGTCAAATCTGAACAGCTTAATAGAAAGAAAATAAAATTTTTAGAGAGTCCTGACTTCACTGAGATGCAGTGGCAGGACATTAAACAGGCAGTTTGTGCTCAGAGGCCATGGGATGATGTAAAGTCTGGTCTCCAGTTATAGTGTTTGTTTGCTGCAGTTGTTGCTTCTAATGTTGGCACAACCAGTTATAAAGTTTAGAGGCAAACATTTTTCAGATGATTTGGGTGAAGCTGGCATTGCGGAACTTGAACTGATCATTTAAAACCTATGCTTTTGTTTCACTATCCATTCATTCTCTTACATTTGATCTGAAATGTTTTAGTGTATCAAATGTGCAAACATATATGGGAAAACAAGGCAAATACTTTTCACAGCACTGTACTGATTTTGAGTTATTCATTCTGGATTGCAAATGCCACTCCAACTCATTCCAAAACCCAGGGCTAGGGGGCTTTGCACCCCTTTAGCCAACGATTGGCATTGGCTTCCAGACTGTCCTGTTCTATTGGTCAGTGCTCTGAAGATAAGGAGTGCCCACTTAAATAACCAACTTAACTATTTAGAAAGAGTTTCCAGATCCATTTGTTAAAAAAATGTATGTACTAATACTTTGGGTTAATTTAGCAATACTCAGCCCTTGCTTGGCAACATGTCTTTTTTGTAGCAGGTTTTACCTAAGTAATAGTTTTATCTAAATAATAATATTTTTCACCAAACTATCATTAAAAGTTTCAAAGCATGAATTGAAAACCTTTTGTCCCAAAATACTGAGCCCAAACTTCTGCTGAAGTGGCTCTCATGTTTTGAACGGGTGGGCTCGAAATGACAGGAAATTTTAAGAGAAAAATGTTAGTCTTGGGATGTCTAATCAAGTATTAGAAAACAAATGATGCTAACAACTGATTTTCTGTCTGGTGAGTTTATGGAAGTATCTAAAAGGACAAATAAAAACTTTCTTTGTTTGGTGGTTGAGGCTGGGGTGTGTAGTGACTAATTCTCAGTATCTGTCTTAGTACAAAACAAATTAGTATAGTCTGAGGCAGTTTAACTGTACACTGATATTAATGTGATGAATGCTTAGATACACAAAAGATTTAACTGGAAATTCAACTAATTGGCCAAAAAATGTAACAAAATCCCAGCCTTTGAGATTTGTAACTTTGAAGGTTTTCCTTGAGATACTGGTAGTGGGGTGATTTAAATGTCCTCAGGACATATTAAATGACCAAGTGTAAACAAGCACACACACACTCACCCCACACACACACACACACACACACACACACACACACACACACACACCCTCACCACACACACACCCACACACAGAAAACACTAGAGAATATAAGTCTCTTTTCAGTCTGGCAGGGGGGAAATGAGATCAGCCATGCAGAACGCCATTACACACACACACACACACACACACACACACATTACAGAGCAGTATTCTCCATCATAAGTAAAGATAAATCTCACTCTGGTACACAGCCTGCACTCCAGAGTGGGGCATAATAATTTGCATAATTAAAGAAGTCCAATCACAGAGCAAATCAACAACTCCTTATATGCACTGTGAGTGAGTGAGTGTGTGTGTGTGTGTGTGTGTATGTGTGTGTGTGTGTGTGTGTGTGTGTGTGTGTGTGCTTAATGAGGCATAAAGAATATTTCATCTCCACCATGCAAACAGCGTGGCACCCTTGAGCACACAAACAACTTTCTGATGATGCCTAAGCATGTGTGTCTGTGTGTCTCTAACTGTGTGTGTGTGTGTGTGTGTATGTGTGTGTGTGTGTCACAGCTTTCGCTGAAGGGCTGGTGACATTATAATTCCCAGTAGACTTCATAAAATAATATGGTATTCTCTTTGTCTTGGAATTATACCCTGAGACACTCGTTCTGTTCCAGACTAGTCAATATAGTTATCTATTGATGCCATATACCCTTAAACACTGTTCTTCAAAGGTTCTTTCGTCAAGGGAAGGGTTACAGGTATAGAAGATCCATTGTTTCTATTGTGAAATAATACTTCTCACTTATAATAAAAGGCTATATATTATTATTTTGTATAATATTATTTAAAGAATGTTTTAAATGATAAATAACAAATAACACCAGAAGGGTTCTGCTATTGTTTCAAGTCATTGAACCATTTCTGAGTAGGAAAACTCAAACAGCTTCAAAGCAGAAAGTTAGCTTTCTTCATTATTGGACTTCAAAGAACTAATGTCTAACCATTGCATTAAGAATTGCATTCTTTCATCGTGTTTCTAGGTTGGACCTAACTGTCATGGAGGCAGGCAAGAAATGACTGTCGAGAGTAAAGCCCAGGTGTAGCGTGGTGGAAAGCCTAAACGTGAACACAAACAAATGAGCTGGTAAGCACACAGACAGGTATACAAACGGTTCTGAGAGCCAGAGTACACACGTGAGTCGAGTACAGTTGAGGGCTGAGTCAAGAGGACATGAACCCAATGTCTCGTGCAGAGGAAGACCTATTTCCTGTTTATATACCTTACGTGAGTCAGAGCCAGTGCCTAATGATGTCACGTGACCTGGTACATGTGACAGTACCCCCCCTCCAGGACCGGCACCAGATGGACCAGGCTGGGAGGATATCCGACGATGGTAGTCCTGGATGAGGGTGTCATCCAAGATGAACCGTCCGGGAACCCAAGACTGCTCTTCCGGTCCATAGCCCTCCCAGACGACGCAGTACTGGGTGCCACGACCCCGGCATCACAAGTCAAGGATCCACCGAACAGTGTACGCAGGTCAATTATCCGAGGTGGAGGAGGAGAAGGAGCCTGGGGAGGCAAAGGATAGAAATGCAAAGGTTTAAGTTGTGATAGATGGAACACAGGGTGGACCCAGAGAGAGGCAGGCAGCTGGACCCAGAGAGAGGCAGGCAGCTGGAGCCGGAAGGTGACAGGGTTGATGCGGTGAGACATCTTGTAGGGGCCAATGAAACGTGGAGTCAGCTTCTTGCTCTCAGTATGAAGGTTGATGTTCCGGGTGGAGAGGTAGACTCTTTCACCAACATGGAACAGTCATCCCGGAGGGTGTTGGCGGCGATGTTGCTGGGTGTAGTGGGCGTTGGCTCTTTGGATGGCGAGGCGAGCTTGGTTCCAGAGCCGCTGGCACCTGCAGACCAACTGTTGGGCTGACAGTACATCGACTTCCGGTTCTTGCTGTTCGAACACCGGAAGCTGGAAACCGTGACACACCTCAAATGGGCTGAGGCCAGTGGCCGAGGAGGTGAGGAGAGTTCTGCCCAAATGAGGTAGCGAGCCCAGGAGCGCTGTCAGTCAGCCACAAAACATCGAAGGATGCGCTCCAGTTGTTGGTTGGTCCGCCCTGTCTGGCCATTAGTCTGGGGATAGTATCCTGAGGAGAGGCTGGTGGAGACATTGACTAGACGGCAGAAGGCACACCAGAACTTGGCCGTGAACTGGGGCTCTCTGTCCGAGACAATGTCCTTGGCGAACCCATGCAATCGGACTATGTGTCCGAGCACCATTTCAGCTGTGGTTTTAGCAGTAGGGAGTCCAATGAGAGCCACCAGGTGCACAGCTTTGGAGAAGCAGTCAACTATGGTGAGGATGGTGTTTTTCCCTTCAGTGTCAAGTAGACCCGTGACGAAGTTAAAGGAGATATGCGAGCAAGGTCTTCGGGGAACGGGTAAGGGTTGAAGCTCTCCCGAGCTAGGCTGGTTGAGAGACTTAGCTCGAGCATACACCGAGCAAGCCTGGACATCTTTGACTTCTTTTGTTATACTGGACCACCAGAAGGCTCTCTGAAAGAGACTGAGGGTGCGAGCAGTTCCCTGGTGACCAGCCATGGCAGAATCATGAGCCCAGTGAAGGACGTCTTTTCGCAGGTCATTGGGGACGAATAGAGTGTCAGCTGGTGGTGGTTCCTGTCTGTGCCCCTGGTGGACTCTCTCTTCTAACCCCCACTCGAGAGGAGCCATGATGATCGGAGGTGGCAGGACAGGCGTGGGGTCGGGGGGCTCTCCGCTTAAAATTGACGGGAGAGGGCGTCAGCTTTGATGTTTTTCGACCCCGGATGGTTTGACAGATGGAAATTAAACTGCTCAAAGAAGAGTACCCACTGCATCTGCCTGTGACTGAGTTGTTTTGCTTGCAGTATAGTGGTGAAGTTCTAGTGATTGGTCCAGACAGTGAATGGGTCACCGCTGCCCTGGAGCCAGTGACGCCATTCCTCTAGTGCCCACTTGATGGCCAATAGTTCATGGTCCCCTACTCCATAATGCTGCTGTGTGGGATTAAATTTTCTAGAGAAGAAGCCACAGGTATGCAGCTTCTGATCTGGACTGCGCTGTGAGAGGACGGCCCCTACACCCAAATCGGAGGCGTCCACCTCAACAACAAAGGATTTGGCTGGATCGGGATGAAGTAAGATGGGAGCAGTGGTAAACTGGTGGCACAGAGATTTGAAGGCTTGGATGACTTCGGTGGTGAGGTGGAAGGCTCCACGGGATCGTTTGGTGAGGGCAGTAAGAGATGTTACAGCAGTTTGAGCGTTGTGGGAAGGGGCCACAAGCGCACAGCCTCCAGCTTCTGGGGCTCCATGGCCACACCCTGGGAGGAGATGACAAAACCGAGGAATGTGGTGGTGTGCTGGTGAAATACACATTTCTCCAACTTACAGAACAACTGATGGGCCAGCAACCTCTTGAGGACTGCCCTGACATGCTGAGTATGCTCCTCCAGGGTCTTCGAATAGATAAGTATATCGTCCAGATAAGTGAAGCACCACCTACTCATCATGTAACGTACAACATCGTTTATCAGCCGTTGGAAGGCCAGGGGTTTCATAATGGCCAGTGGGGGTTATGAAGGCCGTCTTCCACTCACTGCCCTCTCTGATGCGGACCAGGTTGTATGCACCCCGTGGGTCCAGCTTGATGAAGTAGTTGGCACCAGAGAGAGCGTCCAGGGCGGTGTTGGTGAGAGGGAGTGGATGACGGTTCTTGATGGCCCCCGATTTTTGACACAAGGGCAGAGAACCCCATCTTTTTACTTCACAAAGAAGAACCCCATGGCCGCGGGGAGGATGGTGGTGGTATGATCCCGTTACGAAGGCTCTCAGCGATGTACTCTTCCATGGCTTTCTGCTCTCCTGCAGAGAGAGAGAGAGAACAGATGGCCTGGCTGGAGTTTATTGGCCAGGTCATAAGGGCGATGAGGTGGCAGCCACTCAGCTCTCCGCTTACTAAATACCTCCGCCAGGTCACGGTACGGGATGGGAATAGCCTCCCGGTCGATATCGTAGGCCTAGGACTCCCCTGAACATGTCTCGGCCCTAGCCTGGAGGCAGAGCTCCTGACAGGTCAGACCCCAATGGATGATGCGGTGATTAGCCCAAGAAATGAGAGGATCATAGGTCATAAGCCATGGGTGATGCAATGTGATGGGTGGTGAAGTGATTTTGCTTACCAGAAAGGTGATTTCTTTCTTTCGATCTTCATAGTAATAGGTTTAGTGCACTGAGTGATGGGGCTGAGAAAAAGGGGCCAACCGTCAATGGCTGTGATGGAAAAGGGCTGAGATAACACCTCCAGTTCTATCCCCAACTGGGCAGCATAAGCTTGATCGATAAAACGAACGTGGAGGCCACGATCTGTTGGTGGCCCAGGAGGAGACATACCTGAAGGAGCAGCCGAGAAACGGTCTGAGGAAGGCAGGAGGTAGCAGCCAGCGGACCAGGTGAGTTCCTCCCCCTAATCACCTGGTCTGACCGCTTCCCAGACGGAGAGGACAGATGGCTCGGTGGTGATCGGGGGAGGCGCAATAAGCACAAAAGCCCTCGCGATAACGTCGGGCCCTCTCTGCTGCCAACTGGAAGGTGCGTCCTATCTGCATGGGTCCCCCGGCTCCAGATGAGTGGGCCTCTGAGGTAAGTGGAGTACAGGGAGACGCTGTGCAGGTAGATGGCAGTAGTGAGGAGGAGTCTGGAGCTCCGCCCTGGAGCTTAGAGCAGGGTGACGAGTTGGTTTGGCCAGAGATCCAAGCCTTTGATCCACCCTTAGGGCCAGCTGGATCATCCCTTCCAAGGTTTCTGGTAGTTCACGAACAGCCAGCTTGGAAAGTCCATCATAGTACACAGTGTGTAGTGCCGCGTCACTCCACTCTGTCTGCACAGAGAGTGTGCAGAACTCAGCTGTGTATTTAATCAACCTCCACCTCACTCTCAGGATGCTGGAAAGCCACCTTAAGTTCCTTTGTGAAGTCCGGGTACGAGAAAGCCACGTCGCTGTTGGACTTAAGGACCACCATAGCCTACTCGGCTGCCTGCCCCGTGAGGAGAGTGGCTGGAACTCAAAAATGAGAGATAGATTAATGAGAAAAACATCACATTTTCCATCGGATCCATTCCATTTTTCAGGTAGTGAGATTTTTGGTTGAGTAGAGGAAGTAGGAGTATGGACAGTGTCCTGGGATGATCACTCAGCAGACACGGTGGCGAGGTCCTCGCACGCACACAGACAGGTATACAAATAGTTCTGAGAACCAGAGTACTCACGTGAGTCGAGTAGAGTTGAGGGCTGAGTTGAGAGGACCTGAAACCAATGTCTGGTGCAGAATAAGACCTGTTTCCTGTTTATATACTTTATATTGAGTCAGATCCGGTGCCTAATGACGTCACGGGACTTGTAGCATGATGAAAGTGTAGCATGATGTTTGTCAAAATACCATAAGTATGTTAAGTATGTGATGTGTTAAGCATATTAAGTATCTAATACATGAAGTAATGAGTGTTAAATAATGAAAAAGATATTTGCAGCTGTTTCAAAGTAAGAACCTATGGGGCACAAACTTGTGAATTATATACTGATGCAATGTACATCTTTTATGGATCTGATTAATGATTACTGGCTTATAAAAGAGCACCCTGCAGCTTGATCAGTCCACATATACTCTTCAGCAACAAGTTAATGTGTTCTGTAGATATTACACACTCCAGTACAGACATTTCTCAACTTTCGGTGTGTTGCACAGTCCTCTTAAATGAGATCCATTGTTAATTTTTCCAAAATTTGAGAGAGAGAGAGAGAGAGAAAGAGAGAGAAAGTGGGAGAGAGAGAGAGAGAGAGAGAGAGAGAGAGAGAGAGAGAGAGAGAGAGAGAGAGAGAGAGAGACAGACAAACAGAG
>JBBPCX010000016.1:13735742-13755838 GCA_037974365.1 Hydrocynus forskahlii | reverse complement strand
CACATATTTTACATTTTTCCTTCTACTAAATATTTAGCATATTGGAGATGCATGATTTTATAATATTGACTTTATAATATTAATTTTATTAATACTGACTGTTTTTTCTTAGAGGCTTAAGGATTTTCTCTACATCGGGTTCTCAAACATTTTATTTATTCATTTACCTTGTTACATTTGAAAGGGCAAAGCACTTAAAACAACATGCAAACAAAAACATTGTGTGCATGTTGCTAACAGTGCTTTTAGCTGTCCAATTTTAATGGTTGTCACGATATTGACCTTTGTAATGCTCACGCTACAAGGGGCTACAAGGTGCAAATGAGCCTTCGAGCAAATCACAAATTGTTTACAGTGTGCTATAAACTTGACCAAATCTTAGGTGCTCCATACATGCATCTGTGGATGTCTTAGTGAATCAAGGCATTTACATGAGCTAAGCACAAATTAATGCAAACTGATTGTTAATCAATGGTTTACCAGTTTGGTCTATTTTATACATTGCAAATCACAATATATAATGACAGTATGTGATTGTGTCCATCTTTTGCAGACCTACTTTTGTGCTAAGAGTCTCCAGATAAAGGTTAAGACAAAACTAGACCCAAAAGCCAGACCACTGAGACAGTGTTAAAATATGCAAATGTCTATGTTGTTTTCTAGGGCACAGAATAATCCATTCAGTTTTTAGGTGATGCCCGAGGGCTGACCCCATAACAGAGCAGAGATGAAAGCAGTGGATGAGAGGCTTGTGAACTGCTTCAGTCTGTTTTTCATTCAAGCTGAGAGCTTGTTTACAGCCCTGTGCCAGTGGGGTGGCTCACCTCGGATTCGCGAGAGCAAAGAAACACACTCAATGCTGATCCTATATGAACAGCTGGGTGAGTGTCTTATCACGCAGGTGACCCCAGAAAAGAGTAGGAAAGAGAGTATGATGAGTGAGAGTGCTCATGAACTTCAATTTAGAAAAAAACATAAACAAGCATATTTCCGTTGTTGGCCTGCAATAACTGAAAAGTGAGATCTGCATCTTCAATGTTTTGAAGCCAATGTGGCAAACACAAGCAGCCCCTCTATTCAGTGTTCCATCGATAGTCTAACCCCCAAAGACAGGCATGCTGCAGGCTGGGGTTATCATTGGAGATTTATGGATTTGGGGGCTAATCTTTTAGTAGGCAGGGCAAGGCACGTTTATTTGTATAGCACATTGTCACACAGAGAGATGATTCCATGTGCTTTACAGTGATAAAATAAACATACGTGTAAAAGGAAAAGCAAGCAATACAAGTAACCACAACATTCATATAGAATAAAAGTAGGATTAAAGATTAAGTTAAGTAATAGGAAATAAAGCAAAGAAACACAGATAGAAGTGCACTAATTTTGTGCAGATCCCACTTATAACTGAAAGCAATGAAAAACAAGGCAGTTTTAGGTTTCGTTTTAAAACTGGCAACAGTGAGAGGGAGCTTGTTCCAGCAATGGACAGCAAAACCACTAAATGCCATTTCACCCTGTTTTGACTCTGATTTGGGCACTATTTGCTGACCAGCTCCAGCTGATCAAAGAGATCTTCCAAGCTCATTTTCATCCAACATCTCAGAGATATATTTATAGAGCAAACCATTGAGTGACTTATGCAAAATTAGCAACACTTTGAATTTGATTCTGCATCGGGAAGCCAGAGTCAGGACCTGAGGATTGTAGTAATGTGCTCTCTTTTCTTGGTTTTTGTTAGAACTCTAACAGCAGCATTTTTAACAAGTTGTAGCTGTCTAATGGTCTTTTTGGGGAAGGCCACTGAGAAGAACATTTGCAATAGTCAACACTGTAGGCATGGATGAGTTTCTCCATATCTTCCTTTGACCCCAAAACTCTAACCTTAGCTATGTTTTTACGTTAAGTTTACAGCATTCAGCCGACACTCTTATCCAGAGCAACGTACATCAGTGCTTAAGTAGTCTTCGTCTGTTCTTTATACCTGTAAAGCTACACTAAGATCAACACGTGCTTTTAACCTGCCAGCTAAGTTACACACCTTAACCAACCCTGTCAAGATGCCAGTTACAGCTTCAATTTTATTCCTGAAAGTATGATCCCCAACTATGATTATACCAAGGTTTTTGGCATAGGCTCTAGTTTTATTGACCTAGATTCCAGATATGCAATGAGTTGTGATCTTCCTTGTTCCCAAACAGAACTTTTCCTGTTTTTATTTAACTGAAGGAAATTTTGCTGCATCCAGCCTTTTACTTTTTCCAGGCATAAACACAATGTAATTTGGTGAAAGAGCTGGATAGATCTGAGTGTCGTTTGCATAGCTATGATAAGCTACCTTGTACTCTGTGATACTTTGTTGAACAAATGAGGTTGAAGATTGGATTCTTGTGGCACTCCATACGGCATAGCAGTTTTCTCTGATTGATACGTTTCTGAAGAGACAAAATAATCCCTGTTTGTCCTGAACCATTTGAGGTCTGTACCTGAGAACCTAACCCGATTTTCTTTTGAGGCCAGCAATATTTTATGATCAGCCATGCCAAGCACTAAGAACTAGCAGTACCAGTTATCTTCCCTGAGACAATATTCAGACTAATGTCATTTAATACCTTTTAGCAGAGCTGTTTCAGTACTATGGTGTTGATGGAAACCTTATTAAAAGTCAATTACTGATTTGGTTGAAAACTCAGTGACCTTGCCCACGAATGTGAGATTTGAAACATGCCTATAATTAAGTGTGGAGGCATCCAGATTTCTCTTTTTCAGGAGGGGTTTTATAACAGCTTCATTTAGTGGAAGCATCCCTGGGAGAAGAGCGCCATTCACAATTCACAGAATTTTGGACATGATATAGCTGAAAACACTTTTGAAAAAGATTGTGGGATGAGCGTTGAGACAGTAAACAGATGGCTTATGATGCAGCACTATTTTTCCTAGAGTTGTGCCATCAATAACAGTACATTCCAATGTGAAGGACACATTTTTTTTCTGTAGGTTACAACTGACTTTGTTGTTTCACTTCTTCACTGCATAGAACTGATACTTTCTGGTGAAAAAAGATACATTACATATTTGGCCAATATGAAAATGGCAAAAAGAGCATGAGTGTTGTTAATGTTCTGATTAATCAATTTAGAGAAATCATAACCATGATCAGTCTTATCCAGCTTATTTTTTTTCTTAATTTACCTTCAGCTTTTCAGCATTATCTTTTCTACCTCTCTGGTGTTTCTCCATGATGCTTTCTGTTTACCAGAAATTACATTAGTCTCCACAGGTGCTATAGTATCAAACTCTGTTAAACTGATGAAACTGATAAAGATCCACAGAGTCTACTGTTTTTCTAGGGAACACTGATATGGCTTCCATAAACACAGCACTGGTATTCCCATTAAAGTATCTCTTTCTGACATATGGAGACATGAAAATGTCCACGAAATGTCTACTCTGCATGAGATTTTTGAGCTGCAGCAGGATCATCATCAATGTGGGATGGCAATTTGGCACACTGTTGATCATTGGTCACCAATCTAGGTCCTGAAGATTGACCATCTTGAGAAATCTAGTTTCAACCACAATCTGCGACGCCTGCTTTAATCAACTTTTTCAGAAGTTCCTGACTGGCCAAAGTGTTAAATAAGGCAGAATGCTGGTTGGAGCTAAACACAGCAGGAAAGTAGAGCTCCAGGAGAAGGGTCATTGACCACTGCTGTAGAGGCACCTCTTCATAGATTGTAATAGACAATCTATAATGACTTGAATGCTGTCAACCCATTTACAAAAAGCAGAGATTGAGGTACTGAAGTTATGAAATGCTATATCCTCTATTCAAACACAATGACTCACTTAGTTAAAATGTTTTCACCTAATTAATCATTGGTGGTTTTGCCACCACTCTTGAGAGAATTCTGTACACCATCTACAGACTGAGAAACTGAGGGTTATAAAATCACTCAATGAAAATATGAACAGAGAATGGTGTTCAGCTCTATGATTATTACTATTTGACCCTTTTATTGTCAACAATCTCTCGTTTTCTAATGTGAAAATTTTGATATACTGAAAAGATCTAAGAAATCAAACACAAAGAGCTATTTTATTTGCTCATTTACACTCTGACTATCTGAGATGTTGTCTTAAATTGTTGGTTTGTCAGGGTGGTGGCACATGAGAGCAGCATAGCTTGATGCTTGATAATGGAGAACTTAAAGCCCAGAGCTCAGTCCTGATAAGTCCTTCATGTAGGGTAGTATCTTTCAGGTAGAGCTACGGTGAACAGATGGATAGAGTGGCCTAAATACACACTTGAATAAAAGCAAATAGAAATCCAAAAACAACTTGAATAGCATACAAAAGTATCTCATAGACCTGCAGCAGAACTTCACGATTTCTTCTCCTTTTGGTGTGACCAGTCATAAAGCATTACAGACTACTGTAACATATAGGATTACTTAGATAATCTACAAAAGTAGTGTCGTTTGACTTAATTAGTTATGACTCTGGCTAGCCGGCATACGTGAATATGCAACTGATTTCATTGTCCATTAACTGTGTGTTTTTGGTATGCTGCAGTACATATTACTTTCGTAGCAATTCAATAATCATTTTGCATTTTGAGAATACTGTGTATTTGATACCTATTATCAAATTATCCCTATTTCCAAATCTCAGTTCAGTTCAGATCTCAGCTGACTGAGCACAAAATATTGTCCTATTTTAATGCTTTTCCTGGATATGCGGGGTCATGTTGTGTCTGTATCTTTGTCCTCTGCTCTTCTGACCACTGTCGCCCAGACTGGTAAAAAAACAGCTCACATTGCGCAGGTGAAAGTAAAGTTGGCAGCCTGTGCTCACAGCTGTGCAGCGCTTAGCCATTTCAGCATTATGTTACTTGACTTTGTATTAAATGTTATTTTGATTGTATCTGCATTCTTGGCTAATGCCTTCTCAGCTAATCAGTTGTTATCTCAGCCTCTTTAATTTCCTCTGGGGTAAGCAAAGGTTATTGTTAACACTCTAAGTACCTTTGAATCCTGCTGACACCAATCTGCTGGCAAAATTTGCCCTCATATTTATTAGCCTGATAAGTCAGAACAGTGTTTCTTATGGATCAGGTCACTTTGTTTCCTAATTACACTGCAAAGAAAAGAAAATTAAGTGGAATCATCTTAAATCTACTGACTCTTATATTTCTCATCATAAGACTTTTGTAATATTAAATGTATTCAGTTTATTTGAAGTTTTTAAAAGCTCTTTTCATTAATTTTAGTAAATAAAATGATTCAAATTGCAGGCCATTTTGCTTGTTTTAAGAAATAATGCTTAAAGGGGCCTATAAAACATATTTTCTCTCATTTTTTCATATATAGAGTGGACATAAACATTAACATTGTAAAATGTGCTGTTTACTCCTCGATGAAAGCTATTCCAAAATTTCGAAGCAAAACCACCAGTTTTGTCATGACAGCCAAACAGAAAATAAATAGCTGACAAATAACCATCTTACCATCTTAGAGGCACAGCAACAAAACCACCTGTTACATTATAAGGGATAATGAGATGTTGAAATGGCCATCAGGAAAAAAGTTGTATGAATACAATCATACAATAACCTCCTAATGGGATGTATTACCTATATTCACAAAATGATTTAATTAACCAAATTTTTTGCAGTTTTCTACTTAGTTATGGTAGTGTGAAAGCAGAGGACGTAGTAAGGATCTTTGCACTAGATAATGGTGGAATAGAGCTTCTGAAAAGCTGAAAAAAAGCTTAAAGTTCCGACTCTTCGGCTCACAGTGTGAGAGTGCGTTACATATTCAATTAGAGCCAGACAAAAGGCTGACAGCATTGGCCATGCACTTACAGTCTGGGAGCTGTCAGCCTGCATCAGACAGCAAACCAGCTAAAAGTCATTTTTCCTCTCTGCGTGTGTGCACGTGCCGACCGGCTCAATGAGTAATACTGACTGATGTGGAGAGAGGGGAGTGTGTTTAACTGGTGTAAGTGCCGGTGTACCCCCTGGGGAGGGAAAGGGAGATGGTAAACTCTGGATGCCTCTTTGAGTCCGTCATCCTCTGAATTCTGAACATGCTTACACTTTCACCACAGCAGGCCTTTCACTTTGCTTTAGGGCTGCTGTGCATTAAGTCATATGGAGAATGCATGATCGAAAAAAAAAATGTCAAAAAGCAGCTAAGAAGCACTCATTTAAAAAAATTGTAGCCCAGTAATTCCAACACACGTTTTTATTTATTTATTTTTTTTTACGAGCACGGGTTAAGAAGATGAAGGCTGAAGCTGTTTTTAGCAATTTAATTACATGAACGTCGGCCCATTTAAAAACAGCATTAATAAAAAGACTTCAGCGCGAGCTGTCATCTGTGATTGAACTAAACGCCCGACTTATGGATGTTTCCCTTAAGTATTTTTAATGAAGGCTAAGTTGCGAGATCCTCCTTCACAGTTTTCGGAATGTGACGGATTTGATGGCATGATTAAAGCAAAACTGGGAAAACAACCCGCAACAGCATGCATATCTGAATGGACAAGCACTCATCATCCTTCATCGCTTTTCATAAAACTTCATTCGTTAACTTGAAATCTATCAGATGTAACGTATCAGTCAGTGTATCAAGAAGTCCTCTCTCTCTCTCTCTCTCTCTCTCTCATTAATCCACTCTGCTAACAAACTGTCTGTTCATGGGTTTGACAGAGAGGGAAACTGTCAGTGAGATCTGCGCCGATCAATCGTTTTCAATCTGTTGTTCATCCCTCCTTTTTTCCTCCCCCACCCCCTCCTTCTTCATGCCACTGCTCCTGTTTACTCTACTGTAAACATGCCACAGCTGTTAGTCCTGAATGCATGAAAAAGATGGGAAAAATATAATCTTCAAAGATTAAGGGAACGTAAAATTTCATCAAAAACATCAGCAAATGTAAAAGCTTTAGCTATTTGTGTAAGCATTATCTATGTAACTGTGTTTCAGCACTGGGCATTAAAACACCAAATTGTTGTTCATAGTATTTTTTGTTCCTGTTCTGTTGTCCAATTAGTAGCAATGCAGATTCTAGCGTTCTGATTTGACTTATCAGCTAATTAGCAAAGGCTTTAATTAATGAATATAGAAGCCACTTTCCAGAGGATTTTAATGTCATCAGAAAGGATTGACTAAATACTTTTGTATATGAATGATATAAGCAGGTAGTCTACAAATACGGCCCACCTGGACTTGTGAAATGTGATATTAGTAGTGGGAAAAAAAATTACAAATTACAAAAACCTTTATTATGTTAAACTTGATTTTGTTTCCGACACTCTCCAAACTCTCTCCTATCTCTCTCTCTCTCTCTCTCTCTCTCTCTCTCTCTCTCTCTCTCTGTCCCTCTCTGTCTCTCTCTCTCTCTGTGGATTAGTGGAGGTTAGAGGGGTTAGAGAAGGGTCTGTCTGTGGGACAGCTCTTCTCTGTTGGCCTCTGACATCTCATTTGCCCATGTCATTCTGACTGGGGTCTGCAGAGAGGGGCTGGCTGCTATGTTTTTGCTCTGGCTTTTGATGTCGACCCTTCATGTGTCCTGAATGCAACACACATCGCTTCTTTCAATCTTTCAACCCTTTTCACTGTCTCTTCACCCTCTCTCTCTCTCTTCCTCTCACTCTCGCAAGGGGTTGAATTACTTGGCCTGATTATTGAGTCGTGGTTACCCTCTTTGTTCTGTCATGCTGCTGTATGCAGGCCAGTGAAAATCAGTGAGGATCTGACCTTGTGTGACAGAAGAGGAGGGGTCAGAGAGAGTGGGAGATCAATAGACAGGAAAAGTGTGTGTGTGTGTGTGTGTGTGTGTTTGTGAGTGAGAGAGAGAGAGAGAGAGAGTATGAGTATGAGAGAAAGATGGAAATACAAAGACAGTAAAAGTGACACAGTGAGAGAGAGAGAGAGGGAACAAGTATGCGACAGTTACTTGTGACAGGGGGGCAGTTTCGTCTGTCTCTTCTGTCAGGGACGCAATCATTCATCTCACTCTGTCAAAATTCTCTCTCGCTCTCATGCATCCATGCACACACACACATGGTATATGGCCAAAAGTGTGTAAACACCTGATTGTCACATCTATTTTTGCTGCTTGGATGGTCCATACCAAAACAATGAGCATTAATTGGTCACTGACTGTCTTTGTAGGTATAACAGGCTCTACTAGTCGCTGAGTTTGGAGTATCTGTATCTGTGGGAAGTCAAAACTCTACAAACTGGCCTAGACCATTAGTCTCTCACCACCAAGTTTTATTATTGGAACTATGCAGTCTCCTGGCATCTGTCAAACCCAGATTCAGCCATCAGACTTCCAGATAATGAGGTGCAAATCACCATTCCAGAGTAGGTTTGGCACTGTACATGGTGATCTTAGACTTGTATGCAACTGCGCAACCATGGAAACACATTTCATGAAGCTCCTGGCAGACTCTGTGGCAAGAGACTCTGTGAGACTCTGTGGCAAGTGATGACACAGAGGAAAGGTCATTTTTACAAGCTATACACTTCAGCAACCATTCGCGCATTCACATGTTTGTGTGGTCTACCGATCTGTGACTGAGCTGTTGTTGCTCCTAGACACATTTTCATATCATCATTTCATAATTGTCCTTACCATTGACTGGTGCAGATCTAGCAGGACAGAATTGTATGAACAGACCTGTGACCCATACTACTGGCAGCATAGGACTGTAGACATTACAAGATTATGTGCTTGTTTCGATACTGTAATGTGCTTGATCTGATTTATTAGTAACAGTTAAAACAGTGGGACTTAATAATTATGAGGGCTGTCCACATACTTTTGTCCAAAACAGCACATTTATACTATATGAATAATACATATAGAAAAATGAGGAATTTTCTCTTTGAAACATTATAAAAGTAAAAAAGGTCTTAGCTTTCTGTCTAGATTTCAACTGCTGTCCCCAGAGCGATGTCGTACAATTGACATACAAACAATTACATTACAGTAATCAGCCCAAAAATGTAGCCTAATGTATGTGCATGTACATATGTTTGTTTGGGGGTACGTGCATGTATATGTGCTGGTGTGTTTATCCTCATTAGTGCTATAAAGTGTAGTTATACATTATGCAATATGCTCTTATGTAAAGCAGCATAACATCCATTTGTTTTTTTCTTGACATTTTTTTCCCCATTCTGAACCACTTAAGAGAGGATAATGCACTTATCTCTAATTTGAAGAAGATTAGAAGAAGAAATGTGTTATTGAAGTGTGTAGGTGGAGGCTCGTGTGTTGAAGAAGGTGTTGAAGAAGATGATGTTGGGGTTGATAAGGTGTTACATCAATACAGCTGTTTGTCTAAGTTTGTCTGGTACCTGTCTAGTCTTCTTACTCGCATGCACAATAACAAACAATGTGAATATTTGAACAAACGTCATTACAGTCTGACCACACAAATCGGATTTGGTCATTTGTAACTTGTAACCTGAAAATCTAAAATCTGTTTAAGGAACAAATCTGCTTTGCCCTGAAATGTGAACAAAGACTGATAAAATCTCTCAATGGCTGTGGTCTGGACCACTGAGGGCGTGCTGTTTAGGAAAACAGTGGCGGAGGAGTCTGTGCAGGGTGTAGCTCAGAGGTAATGAACAATACACTGGCCAGAAGCTATGGCCAAGTGTAGTTTGGCTTTTCGCCATAGTAGCAAGCATGCAGCCAAAGTCCTTATAGTCAAGTGCGTCCACTCAGCAGCAGTCTTGGCAAAGCCCCCGGGCAGTTATTTCCAGCCTTACAAAACCTATCTACTCGAATGAGGACTGACCTATCAATCTTATAACTTCTAGCCAAGCTGATGTTTCAAAATGTTCCAAAACAGAGTCAAATCTTTCTTGAGTGCCTTTTCAAAAAGCAGGATATAGTGAACGTTCAGCAATTATTTCTCACAGAGAAAGTCTCAATAAGACAGGCCTCAGCTTAACACACATCCATATGTTACTCACCTTATAAAATTATAGCACAGAAGTGTGGATTGCAGTGTAAGAGAGAATTCTGTAATGTATGATGATCATTAGTTTGTGAGTCAGATGTTGCCCCTTATGTGTGAACCTATGTTTAATTCATGTTAATTGGTTTATGTTTGTCACTGGTTCTAGTCCCTGGCTCTGTGTGTCCTGTCTCTGTTTAAGTCCCTGTAGGTCCAGCAGTCCAGCATGCTGTCTCCATCGTGAAAAGCCAACATAAATCATTTTGGCAAACCCACCTCATCTCTGACCCTCGTGTTGGACCCTCATTCTACCCTTTGTCTCCATAAGGGGTTTTTAGTTCCAAGGCTCACTTCAGTGATTGTGATCACCCTTTTTCTCTCTCTCCCTCGATCTCTGGTGTCTATAGAAGCAACCAGCCAGGTTGCCCTGTCAGCAGGCTGGTGCCCCCCTTGTGGCTGCCACGTTTCACGGACTTCTGGACCTCCTCTGGACTGAAAAGGAGCAGTAAATGCATCTGGTCTGTCTCAGTGCACGGTGACGTCTTCGCTTCCCGGGCTGAGCGTGACCCTCATCCCCAGTCTGGCACAGTTAGAGAGGTGACCTGTACTCCCGTTAAAGAACTGGTTCTGTTTGTGTTCTGTGAGAACTGTGAAAGTCTACGTTTTATTAAAAGCCCTTCGTGTGTTTCCCAAGACTCCTGCATCTGCATCCTCATTCCCTGTGTCCACCATGACAGTATTCTACCTGGCTGAACTGGCTAATTAGTGAATGTTTTCCAGGAACTCTATTCTTGCTTTCCAATATTCCTTTGTCACTTTTGTAAATCTATTCCTAAATCTTAGCGCTACAATATTTCTGGTTATGCCATTGGACTGCAGGTTCTGGCCTATGATCAGTCCTTCAACCTTTTAATATGCCCAGTGATCAGGCTTTGGTCACATCTGTTATAATTCAGTTTCAAGACTGCTTTCAGGTTAAAGGCTCCAGCAAATATCACTAACCAAGCAAGTCCTCATAACTTAACGAACCCTCTCCTTGTTTAAGCTAAACCCCTAAAATCCTACATTTAAGTGATCCTCTATTTTATAATGCATTTTCTTTTATCTTGGGGATGTTTTTTCTTTTTTAAATATATGTCTATATCTTTCTCAGTAAAACTTTCCCAGAGAGACATCAATAATTAATTCAAAACAGGGTTGTAAAATGCATGCAGTAGTTTATTAATTCACCCCTCCGCAAGCATGTTCTATTTTAATAGGAGAGAAAGAGTTTAAAGGGTTCTATTGAAAACTCTGGTTTGGAAGAAAAAAATTAAGTATTTTAGTTTTCATGTGACTGTTTCAAGTGTTGTGCCACTACCCTACCTAGACATTATGCCTGATGTGAAAGCAACTGTAAAGCCCAAAACATAGAGTAACACATCTAATAGGTAGCCATGCTGGGCTGATTAACTTTCCCTGTAATAACAGTGTTAATAATGACTGTTCATTACTCATTAGATAATGATAAATTAAAGAGTAAGAACAGTAATCACTGAGTCTAACAAATCTCCTATAGAACTTTACTCTATGGATTATTCATAATCACATCATTAACATTTATTTCTAATAAAATAAAAACTTCAGTCTTTTTAAAAATGTTAAATACACATGCATGAATCAATAGAAAGAAGCCACGATTAAAATGTAAAGCACGTCATTCTGAAGGCCAAGCAAAGCCACTCAGTGCCCCACTCTAAAACGCTGTTGTGTTCAAAGAGTGGGTGTGCTTCAGGGACTTTACAAGCATGGACACAAAACACTCACTGTCACTGTTCATTGTGAAATAAATGAAAGAAAATGGCTTATTATTTAGGTAATCTCCAAAATAGGCCTCCATAACCTGTAGAGACCTGGCTAAACTGAGCTTCTAACCTGAGGTTACATACAAATTAATAGCAACTACTCTTAGGTACTGTATTCCTTTACTATTTTAATATCTTATTTCAGAATAACAAGCATGAGACTTCTTTATTTCACTGTTGCTTATGTGCTCTCTTGTGAGTGCCTGCTTTCTAGCTATTTAGCTAATGTGAGCTAAGGTGAGCTAATGGGCGGTAAAACCCTGTGCTTTGGACGAAAGATCAAATTTATACTTTTCCCAGATGTAAGCAATCAGACAAGACATCTGCTAAAATGCTAATTTTGCTAAAAGGCCCTGGAGCACAAAAGTCACCCATAAATGCAAATTCCCACTTCTCTTAACTTCTCTTAACTCACTCAGACCTCATAATTCATTTTGTGCAGGCATGTCAATATAATTTCGGACTATGTGCTATAAAAATGAAAAACAAACACTTTTGTTGGAATGCCACAAAAAAACAGATTCTGGATCAGATTCCTTTACATTGTTGTGAATTTCATATATGCATGACCCTGCAACACCTCATTTATTATCTAAATTGTTTATTTATTTGCTATATTTCTCCAAAAAATACAGCGGTATTGCAATATACACAGCCCTATGGTTTTGAGCCATCTCATTGACTGAGCGTGCCCTAGGGAGAACTTCAAATGATAACTACAATTCAGAAGAAACAGCCCTGGCACACATGCTTCTACAGAAAGGAGTGATGCTTTTTATTTTCTGAAAACTGGATGCAAGCCAACTCTTTTCCTAGACATTGCAGTATTTTAGCAAGCACTGCATTTGGAGGCTCAATGGCCCATTCTGCCAAATATGAACATGTGTGTAGCCTTAAAAGAGGCCCATATACAATAAAATTATTGTATTGTTTTTCCTTGAGGTCCACTTATGATGTTTGAATTTATTTACCAAAAACACATGTGGCATGGATATATATGTCACTGGCCTTTTTCTTTCTGACTGGCTGCTCTATATTGTGCATGGTTCAGAAAAGCAGTCCACGCCCAAATACTTGTCATTTTATGAATTACTCATTAAGTGGTGGAACTAAACTGTTGTGGATGTGTGTAAATTCATTGAGTTTTGTGACAGCAAGAAAATTCTGAATTCTAAACAGGGTTTCTTTGATGACACGTCGATCTATTAATAGCAATAAAGAATATGGCTGTTTACATGGTTGCAAGGCTCAGCTATTGAGTAGTTAATGTTCAGTAATTGAATAGTAATTATTCAGCAGTCATTGTGAGGAAGCCATATTTACTAAGCACTTCTATAGAAGATGCATGACTCAATAATTACAGTTTAGTTAATCACCTACTGCATAATTATCTAGTCATCACTTTTAATTAATGGTAGAAAGTGAAATGAAGCACTGTTCATTCGTCCCTGCAGAGTTACTTTTAACTTTTTAACAGTATTATAAAATGACGCATATTGTAACATGGGTGATTTACACATCCTATTAGTTAAGATATTCTAACAGTTCAGTTACATTTGGAAAAGCTGTTTGATTCTGCGTTTTACAGCCTAATAACAAACTCCATTTATCATCTGTCCCAAAGCACAAGCATTGTTCTGACAATGGAGTGCTGCTCCAATTTAAAGTGGTCTTAAGGCGTGATTTTTCATGCTTGATAGACATGGTTTACTTTATGCTGAAAACTTCATTAACTATGGTTGTGTTCTTCACATTTTGTTGTTTTTTTTTCGATGTTTCAGTGCAAGAAATGCGTATTTGAAGATTCCAGTGTCATGTTTTATTTTTCAGCTATGAATAGCAGTCACACAGTCGTGTGCATGAACTGCTGTTTCATTTCATTACACAGAAAGCTAAGTATGCTCACTGCAACCCTCTGAGAATTGTCCCTCTCCCTCTTCACTGTCCTTCTATCTCATGCTCAGTTTTTGTCTCTCCCTCACTCTCCTCAGGGGATGCTGCTCTTGAATCAAAGAGAGGAGTTTCTGGAATATGCAACGTCCTGTTGCTCTTTCATGTTATTTGCCCAAGGTGTCTCTCTTTCTCTCTCTCTCTCTCTCTCTCTCTCTCGCTCTCTGTCTCTCTCTCTTACATATATTACAGCTTGTCCAGGTCAGTTCCGTTTAGGCAGCTTTATAAGCTGATGATCTGACTACTTGTATTTCTGCTACTAACTGTATCATAATGAAACTAAAACATGGTGGTTACAAATGGTAACAAGGCTACAGTGGTAATTCCCTTTTCCGCTCTAAACAAATGAAAGCGATCACCAAAGGCCTCCTTTGATCACAACTAGTTCCCAGAAGCCACTATCACCATGGCAATGATTACAGAGCTGCATCGGTGGCGTCACCGTTTGAAACCAAAGCTTTCTATTCAATGACAACAGGAGCATGCACTCAGCAATATCCTTCTTGAATTTTTCTGAAGATTATAGAACTGTAGCTAAACTAGAACAGCTGCTGCTAATTATTGAGTTGGCAAGATGTTTAAATAGTAAAGCTGATCATGGTACAGAAAACCAAGATCAATACTGTGAATAAAAAATGATGACAAAAACAGACAACTATCATCTTGGGCATCTATCCCTAATCCCTAAAGAAGCTGCTGTATCAAAGGGATTTGTGAAATTATGTTGGCGCAGTCTCTTCCCTAGACACACGGCTCAAACAACGATGTATGTGACATATTGCCGGCCATTGTAGTCTACTGATATTTTGTGAACTGGATTCTAGCCATTCGTGCATGAACACACTTCTGCATACCAGTTTTATACAGTCCCGATTTTGCAAATAGTTACATGCTCTGCCCACTGTCTTCTTGAGCAAGATATTTCAGCATCACATTTTTAAAATTTACGTAGCAGTGAATGACAATGTTTTACTTCGCTGAATCATTTAGCTGTTTGTAAGATTTTGTCACATGGTCACATGCTTTACTGCAGGTGTGTTTTTGTTGTAGATCAGTTTCCTAAAATCACTTGCCCCTACATGTCAGACACACTTCTTGATGTCTGATTGGCCTTTATAATTTTCCATTTCCAAAATTTTTTTATTTGTCTATTAAGACTATTAATAAGGCTTTTAAGACGTGTGGCAGTATTTGAACTACAATTACAGAAATGTTCCTAGGACATTTCTGTAATGCCCCTCTGTCATTAAGAATGGAACTGGCTATACCCAGCCTATACCCCTGTGTCACTCCACAGTTTTAATAACAATGTTCTTTCCTTTTGCCACCAGTGTTTAGTATAAGGTTATTTTCAGTTCAAATTTGAGGAGAATCAGCTCTAAAGGACTTAAAGGGAATTTGTGTTCACAGTTCACATCACAGTGTTGATGTGTATGGATTTAGTATTATTACAAGTTTCAGTGCACATTAAATCCCTTAATAAATCCAGTCCTTTCTCATTTTTCTTAGTTTCAATCATCTGGAACAATAATTCATTATATGTGTCACTTTTAGGTGCGGAGCCTGTACTTTATGTGCTTAATTAGTCCTTTATTACTATAATCGCTCTTTAAATCATTGGACTAAAGAAAATGGAAGGCAGAATCAGTGATGCTAATAATCCTGTGAGCCTTTTGTTCATTAAAATTCTGGAGTCTCTAGTTAATCCACATTTCCAACCCAACCTGGTGACTGGAATTAAATTTGTGTTCTCTGGGGATTCACCACAGAGTACTGTTTTCCTGTTGCTCCTGATACTTTTGTTTACTTGAAAACACCGCGGTGTGTTTTACTGAGCTCTGACAGATCTTTCAGTGACTTTCGATTCTTATACCAATCGTATTCTCTCAGCCTTGAAAAGACTAGTCACTATTCACTGGTCTTGAAACTTTAATATTGCTAATTTGTTGAAAACTTTGCATTGCATTTGCCTGCAAATTATCCTCTAATTCACAGGTTTTAAAAAGGAAACACTAATTCCAAAGATATTTATACTAGCCTCTTCATCATGTCAGCAACTACTGAAAATCTCCAAATAGCCTTTTACTTAATGTCTCTATTACTCTCAATAGTTGTAGGGCTCCCTAGTATATCCAGGAGATGCAGTTCTCTGTAATGGTGCAGTATTAAAATATCACACAGGGTTATATGACTTTTGATCCGCTTCGATTGCTTTATCATTTTGAGAACTGTAAACATTCGGAGAAGGCTTTGGATTTCTTCCCGGCTGTTTAACTCATCACCTTATGGAACTTGATAGTGAGAGTGCTGAAAGCCCATCCCCCTCAACAGAAACATGTGTTTATTTCTGTCACCGGCTGCTATCAAAGCTTATACAAATTTTCTCTGCTGCTAAGAATAAGGATCATTGCAGAGTTTTGCTGAATTACTTTTTCACTGAAGCTGAGAATTGTGAAAAATAAGAGGCTCCGTCCCTTATCGTTTTCTTTTCCATATGTTCCTTTTCTTTTATAAATTGAATTTCATCAGAGCAAGTTTAGGTCCCCAGACATTTTCTGGTACTTGTCTTTTTCACTGGTATTCCTCAGTTGTATGAGTACGTATCTTACCCTGAAAGTTGGTTCCCTTGTCTTTTCGTCAAAGCTCTTGTGGTCTATTGAGTCTCATTTGATTCTGTTTGCTATTTCTCTTCTCAGTGTTATTAAACCCATACTTTTATTTATGATTTTTTAATTTATATCTTTTTTTTCGGATTGCTCACTCTCCTTATTCAAGTTTTGCATGTAGGATTTCAGTTCAGCGCCTTCCAACACTTGTTCAATCTAGTGTAGATTTAGTGAGTCATTCATATCCTTAAAGTGTAATGGACTGAATGACACAAACAGACAGCCTCCATGTAGAAGTTCTTGCTCATTTCACAAAGCTCATTGGGATATTTTGTCTTTAGTTAATCCTCTCCCATCCTTAGGGTTCAAATCAGAAATGTTTAAGACCCAGTTTAGTATGCTAATGTTAGCATTAGGCCGGGGGGATGATAAAACAAAGACAAATAGATAACAAAGGTTCTACTCATAAACCTTTAGTAAACCCTCTTCAATTCTGATTTTTACATCAGTACTGGGGGCAGCGTTGTAGTAACCTCTCTCTAGTGCTTTTCCATGTGGAGCCGGTTAAAAAGGCAATGTCTCATTGACAAAAACGTAAAGAGTGTCTGGGGAGTCATCTTCACCAGTGAGGATGAGATTCCACAGGACTAGAGAGAGAAAGAGGAGGGAGGAGAGACAGGGGGAGAGATAGAGATAGGGGGAGGGAGGGAAGGATGGAGGGAGGGAGGGAGGGAGGATAATGAATTGGGTGTTTGTTAGTCAAAGCAGCCTCTCTCCTCTGAGATCAGGCATCATTTGTAAGTGATGCAGGAGTTCATTCATCATTAATTACCACAACCATGTCAGACAATGTTATTCTCCACTACCTACCTGTGGGATACACTGCAGGCGAGAATGAGTGTGTGCGAGCGTTTGTGTTTTTGTGTGTACGTGTATGCACACATCAATCTATGCCTTATTTATTCCAGTTGTTGGTGGGCATGGGCTTAACATAATAGTTTAGTTACAAACGTCTGCCCTGATGTGCCTTGCCACTGCAGAACAACAGCAATATACAATCCCAGCATTACATACAACACACACAAACATACGCATACTCACAAATACCAACTCAGTGGTGTTTTTATTGTTCTTCTCATTATCAAAGAAATTAAATGACTGAGCAGGTCAAAGCTGTAGATGATCTTTCTGATATATCATCACTTATATCAAACTTGCAGCACCATTTAAATGTTTTGTTTTTGTGTGTGTGTGTTTTTTTTTCAGTTGTGTAAACCTTTACATTATGTGAACATTTCATGACGGCTTTACTATTAGAAATAAAAAAAATTAAGGGCAAAAAGGCACAGACAGACTTAACTCATTTACCAAACCAACAACAAAACAGTGAGAATGTTCATTTAGAGGTTCCAGAAAACTTTATTGATCCTGGAGGAAACTGCTTATACTACAACTGCACAATCACACAAAGACTTGAAGACAGAAATGATACAAAATATGATATGCCAAAATAAAAGTCAAAATAAAACTCTCTAGACTCAATTACTGCTGAAGTAGTTTACTAGTGATATAAATGGTGGTTTAGCATTGTTCTCTATACCAAGTGTGTTAATGTATGTACGTTAAAATCTTCCAGAAAATACTCTGAATATACTCTGCACTAAATATACTCTGCTACATGCACATTTGTTAAGACACATTTTTAGATGCAACACAATTCTTGGACCTGGCTTGTAAATCAATCAGTCAAGCAAGCAAGAAGAAAATTGGCATTTACACTAAGGTAGTGCTTGTTTAGCTTTTGTGGGTGTATAAAAAGCTTCTACATCAAGTTTTCTGATTTGTTCCTCTTACTGTTGACTTAGCCAAATCATGAACCACAGTTTGAGAAAAATGTGGGAGTTATGAGTGGGAAGGCTGGATTTGTACTACTTGGAAACAAAAATCTTCCCAGTTTCCACTTGGCCTTGGATGCAGCGCTGTGTACTCAGGTTGGTCAGGCTGCTGGAGAGTCTTCCATGGTCTCTGGAACAATGGGGACCAGCTGGCATTTGACCCAGCACTTTTCAAAGAACTGGGGTCAGGCCCTACCAACATTTGATGCTAATTTTAGAAAAGAAAAATCTCTATTCTCCGTAACCACATGGGCTGCTGATCTATGGTACAAACAAGAGAACATAAAACATAGTGGCAGAACAACAATACAGCAGTGACGATGTCATGAAATGGTTTATTGAGATTCCTTTAGATGCAAATCACCTCGTGGAACTGACTAACACACTCACTCCAGTGGATTTTAGTGCTTCATCAATGACAATATCCGTCCTTGTTACGTTATATTTATGGTCTGGTAATTTTTTTTTACCATTACAGTACTATAGACAATGGCCCAACTGTCTTTTTTTCAAATAAAAAAAGAGCCTCTCAGAGGCTCTCTTTCCATTGTATCACTAATATGCCATGTCAAAGTGATTCCATTATTTTAATTAAGAACCAATGTGGTCTCACACTTTTATTTTCATACACTTTTAGAGTAAAAAGAACTCTAAAAGTCATGGACAAAGGCTGTTGTCATTCTACTTGTTTGAATGGGTAAAAAAGCATACACATCCAAGCATGTGTGCACACTGTGACTTTACTTTACACTGGATACTTTTACTGTTAGCTGTGAGTGTGTGTGTGTGTGAGAGGGGTGCGTGTGTGTGTGTGTACTAAGAAAAATGGAAAAGTGTTGGAGAGAATGGATCAATAAGTGCCGCATTTGGGGGCCACAGATAGAGAGAAGCAGCGCAGCAGCTCCGCTGATTAAACAGAAGAATGCACAGCTGCCTTTGACCTCTCTTACAAACTCCATCATCTTTTACTACAACATACAGCCAATCGATTATAGCCCATGTTCTCTCTCTCTCTGTCTCTGTCTGTCTGTCTGTCTGTCTGTCTGTCTCTCTCTCTCTCTCTCTCACTCTCTCTCTCTCTCTCTCTCTCTGCCTGTCTGTCTCTCAAACAAATTCTTTCTTGTTAAGTCATTAGACAGATTGACCTTAGGACTGAAAACAATTGACGTGTCAGGCTTGAAAATTTGCCAGAGCAATGGTAGCTCATAAAGTTTCTTAGGAGCACACTAAGAGTAAGAAAATCCTTAACTTTGTATCTCCAGAATGGTAAATGGGAGTTATCAGTTATTAGCTATTGGTCCATTTGTCATTAAACGGTAACGAAATCTAAAAGGCATCTGGCATTTTCAAATTCTGTGAAACAAAAACAGAGATACAAGGTTTTGTTCTAACAGCGATGATAAAATTTTCTTAAATCTCAGCTTAAACTATCCTCGGCACATGAAGCCTGTTGTTTCACAAACCGAGGCAGACCGTTTAAACGAATAGGAACAAACAGCTAGGCTGGCCCCTGTAGTGGCTGCCTTCATTTCTATTTTAATATCGATCTCCCCAACGCACCAAGCACGTTGTGCTGGGGAGCCTTTGTGCACTGAGCAGTAGAGTTTAATTAATAGCATCCGATGTGAAATAACTACCAACCTTCAAGCAGGCTTTGATCCTAGCAGTTAGAAGAGGAACCAAGCTGTGATGTTGAAATGATATTGTATTTTCCAGAATCATGTGGGAAAAATTAGTTTGAAGCCACAACATTTATATTCCACATGTATGTGTGTGTGTATGTGTGTGTGTATGTGTGTGTATGTGTGTGTGTGTGTGT
>JBBPCX010000016.1:13704329-13728622 GCA_037974365.1 Hydrocynus forskahlii | reverse complement strand
TTGCACTTGTGTTCTGTTCTGTTCTGTTCTGCTCTTGTGTTGCATCATGGTCCTGGAGGAACATTGTTTCGTTTTTACTATGTACTGTGTATATGGTAGACATGAAAATAAAAACCTACTTGACTTGACTTGACTATTATGTACAATAACAGACTTGCTATAGAGTACTCCATATAGAAAACCCCAGACTTTGTTCTGCAGTGCAGCACTTGACCCCTCAGCCCTGTCTGTTTGATAGTATTCCCAGCTTTATCGTATTTTATGTATTTTATATTTCATCAGTGTTCTCTAATTACAATACCCAGCTTGCATTATGCAAATACATTGTACAACCACTGAGAATCCCTGGGGTGTCAGCGAATCCTCACTGCTAGCCTAGTCATAGATATAACCAGGTTTGCATTAGTGTTAGTATTAGCATTTTTACCTAAGGCTTCCAACAAAATCGTAAAGAGATAAAACTTGTCCTTTCGATCATAGTAAACACCAAACTGAGCCAACAAGCTTCTTAACATAACTGTCAGCTTGATGTCCTTCTCAAGTCATTTCTGTGGTCAAGTCATTGATGTTACTGTAGCACTACATGTCTGTGAAAAAATATCAACCTCACAGTAGTCACATTAGCTATGCTACCTTCATTCTGCATTTGCCAGCAAGCAGAAAAAAGAGCACGATTTTTGGAGGCAAGCAGACATGTGGCATAGCAATGTTTTCAGTAAGGTTCCTTTTAAGATGCAAAGTAAAATTAAACACTGTAAATTCTTTTTAAAATGTCTTTATTAAACAGCGAGATCACACAGCAAGGACCACAACGGATTGTGGGACACCTGCAGTTTTTCTACAGCAAGATCAATGAAGTGATTAAAGATTCAGTAATGCGGGAGAGTTTTGGAATACTGTACCTGAGAAATTCTCTCTTGCTCTCTCTCTAGGTCTCTCTCTCTTGGTCTCTCTCTCTTGGTCTCTCTCTCTCTCTCTTTCTATCTCTCTCTCTCGCTCACTTGCTCTATCTCTCTCTCTCTCTCTCTCTCTCTCTCTCGCTCTCTCTCTCTCTTGCTCTCCCACTCTCTCTCTCTCTCTCTCTCTCTCTCTCTCCTTCTTTTGCTCTCTCTCTCCTCTCTCTCCTCTCTCTCTCTCTCTCTCTCTCTCTCTCAATGAGCTTTTACTGTATGTTCATCAACCCGAACCTTTCTCTTCCAGCATTGCATCTCTCATGTGAAAGCAAGTACACACACTGAAAGTGATTTGAGCCCAGCAGTAGAAATGTTTATGGTAGATTAACCCCCTAAAGTAATTTATAGCACTAGTTATGGAAGTTATTTGATCAGAATCACTAATCAACAAGCCTGCCTGTTAATGAGTTTAATTGCAGTAACATGATCAATTATTAACACGTTTGTTTATTTTAAGATTTTTTCTTAAATCTTAGGTGCCTTCAGGTGCCCTCAGTCAAATTCAGCTGTGAAAAGGCTTTATTTATAAATCAATGAGCAGCAAACTAACAAAAGCAACAGCAAAGTGGAAACCTCCAGTTCCATCCTACATATTACACTGCATTATAAAAAAAATCTTGAGCAAATTAGGCCTAGTGTCATTATTAAGGCTTTGCCATAGATTGGGAAGATATGATCCCAAGAACACCATACCTAGAGTGCATAGATGGGGGCATCATGATACAAGGCTACTTCTCTGCAAACTGGGGCATTACACACCATAAAAGTAAAGGTGATATATTGGCCTGTAGTAGAGGAAAAAATTATCTTATCTGCCAGGAAAGAGGAGAAGAATGAAGAATGTTTCAACAAGGCAACAACCTCAAACATGCAGCCAAAGCAACTCAAGACTGGTTTGTAGAGAGAGATGAAGGTTCTTGCATGACCTAGTCAGTCTTCTGACATTTAATTTCATTCTTTTGAAATTGCGAGTCCATCAGATGACCCCTAGTGACCTTGAGGAACTGAAGACAGTTTGGAAAGATGAACTGGCCAAAATTGAGCCCTGATGCTGCAAAAAGCAAAATCTTACGTAGACTTGAAGCTGCAACTACTGATATTAAGTTGCTGCTGTCAGAATTCCTATCAATTTAGTTTTAAACATATTTGTTTTATGCATATGAAAACATGCTTGTTCACTCATACATGCATGTACATTGGTGTTATGTGGAGCATAACGTACAGCAGAGTGTCTATAGGTGAGGATACTACTGTGGGGGTCTGAAATAATAGTTTTCTTACACTCTACTCAAGGGACACTCAGGTCACTTCATAGAGAGTTGTGTTATGATGTGTCAGGTATGACCATGTCTGTTAGATTGGTGCCATGACCCACTTCAACATCTGCTGTTATGTGTCAGCACTGGGAATGTCTGTGGACACAAACGTGAGCGGAGTACCACAGAGCTGTGTCATCAGTAACTTTATCTTTTAGATTACTTATGTGATATTTTAATTTCACTACTGCAATGTTTTAAATATTTTAAATGACTTAGAAGTGTAATCTGGTCTGATTAGCTTTGAATTACTTTTGGACCACATTTGATCATATATTTTTCCCTGTGCCTCCTTAAAAGCAACCGTTTCTATCCAGCTAGTAATGGACGGTCAGTTTGACGATACAGCCTTGACCCTCATCCTCCTTTTTTCCAAAAGCGTATGAAAATACCAATACCATTAGTAGTCATTTAGCTATTATACAACTTTTAGACAGTGTAGGATCGAGATTTGTTTCGATCCACTGAAGAAGCCACACGCACACTCCCGCCACCTGCCTGACACCCTTTTTCCCTGTTACTTTGAAGTCCAGATCTTTTTCCCTCCAAAAAGGGGGTCTGGAATTTCTCACGTCCCGAGGGACAAACAACCTTTCACAACCTTTTCTTGTGAATTACAGCTATTCCTCCACATCCAAATGGTCAGACGTTCAGAGAGCAGGCGCTAATTCCCTTAATTGTTGTAAACCTTCAGATGACCCAGACTTCTCGGCTCCACTGCCACCCAGACACCCACACACATTAACCCCCCACCCCCCCCGCAAGAACAGAGACAAAGACATTCCTGCAAAAGGATCTAAGGGAAAGCTGTATCCCTGTCTTCTAAGTTTAAATTCTCGTAGATATGTCTATGTAAAGGACAATATTGTGTAATTTCAATGAAATAATTCCTATTGCAAATAGTGAAACCAAGTTTGTGTCTGATCAAGACCCACCTGTTTACGATAACCCTCTTCACCCTTCCTGCAGGACACTCAGGAACAAACACACTCACAACCCAGAGAGGAGTTCTGTGTTTAATAAAAGAATGACTGTTTAAAAAGTTCTGTGTCTAAAAAAATTACTTGTTTCCAATTACTTGTTCCTAAACTTATCCTATGTTTAAGCCAAGGTAACCCTGTATTTCATATCATCCAATATGGTGTTGAGTGATAACTCCAAAACTGTTGAAAATATCCTTGTTGTGTTTGGTCTTTAATCAATTAGTCATGAAAGACGTGAATAATCCTGATACTCATTCATCTTAAGAACATGCTCTTAAAAGGATAAATGGAGAAATATGGACAGCTCCTTAAGAAAGTCATAAACCACATAGCACCCACCCTTCGACTCCGGCCATGTGGTCCGGATAAAGGAACACAAAAATTTCATTGATTTTTTTCACTAAAACTTGAATTTCTAAAATGTATAAGAATGGAAATTGCTTGATTACTAAAGGGAATTGTAACAGCATGATATTCAGGCATTTTAAAGATGTTCATTGACTGAGTATGGGTAGATTAAAATGTATCTGTACACCAAGCCCTAATCTGTGAAATGTTTCTCAAAATGTATACATGAATGGTACCTATGTGAAGCTCGGATCACGAAAAGAACAGAATCACAAGTTTAAATATTCCCGCATGAATGGTGTGAGAGTTATGAACTTTATTCTGCCACCAAGAAAATTCTCTCATCCCACAGGGCCATAAAGTGACTTCTCCCCACCTCACGCCCCGCACTGGGGAGGGGGTTCTCTGATTGGCTAGTGGCCAAATGGCAGGGGGGGCAAGGAAGTCGCTCACCATAAAGGACGGACCCTTGCCCACAGACTTTTGAGAACATTTTAGGCAAAGAGGACTTGAGCAAGCTCTCCCCAAACAACTCCACTCTGCTTCCCCCGTCGCTGAGAACGTCTTCATCTTCATCCTCCCAGACATTGCTTCATCTCCCCTGCCTTCAAGTTTCAAGACCCCAGGCCTGAAACTCCGCTCCATCTCTTCGGCCCATAACTGACGTCCAAGACTCCGCTTCATTCCCAGGACCGGTGCACAAGTAAAAGGTTCTTTCTAATTTGACTAATTCTGGTGCAAGGCAGATCACATGTGCTTAAACCGCTCTGGAGAGATCGGGCTGTTTTGTGCTTCATGAAGCTTGTTGGTCAGGGTTATGTTTTCCATAACCCTAGCAATCCTATCTGTCATCCTGTCATTTGTCCTGTTGTTGTATTTTATGTTTATGTGTGTTTTATGTTGTGTTTTATGTTGTCTCATGTTAGTTAGTCAATGTTGTCTTATTGTGACCAGTGACTCTTTCTTCTTCATTAAAAGCGAAGTCCCTTCAAGGCTGATAACCCACCTGAGCTCTTTAATTATCAAAACTGACCCTGATAATTCCCCCTCTTTTCTAAAGCGAAGCTCTTTTTAACAGTGCAATTAAGGAGAGCTTTATAAAGGCTAATTATTGTATTCTGGTGTGAATCACCTCAGTGGACGGGAGGTTCATGCTGGAGATATTTAATATTGATAAGACTCTAATCAATCAATAATTAATCAAGTAATAATTCATTATTAATTAATCAGCCTAAATTGATTCTGGTGGAGAATACCTAAATTGAGCTAAATTTTACCCTACAACAGACTCAGTGAAGTGGTGTTTTTATGTGTTGGTTGGGACAGGAGGTGTTTTGTGAGGGTATCACTGTGAACTGTGAATAAACATATTCATTCTAATAAACTTGTATTTTTATCATATTAGTTAATATCTGATAATAGAAATCGAATGTGTGTTCAAGCGAATTATTCCCAATATAACACAAACCTGAAATATTCTCAAAACATATTCTAATGTTATGAGAGAAATATGTTGCTTTTATTTGTTTCTTTATTTCCACACAAATGAATGACATTACTTTCGGTCTCTTGTGCAGTGAAATTTAAATGAATATTAAATATGTGTATGTGTTTTTGTGACAGTCATAAGGAGGACTGAAGACAGATGATTTATTGAGCAAAACCAAAACCAAATATTGAACAAGGAACTGGATAATAAACAAAACCACAGAGTGACCCCAAATTGATCTTTATGTGAGTATACTGATGAAGGCGCAGGACTAAGGTTGAGACAAAATAAAACACCACATGGCCCAAAGGTAAACAAATCCAGTGAGGGGCAAAACAAGGTGTGACAGTTTTCATTTATTCTAAGTTCTACCAGTCTATAGTATTTGTTAAGGGGGTACCAATAGTTCCGATGTATGTGTTCATCTTACTGGGCACTCTCTAGCTGGAGACTGATTTTAAAATAAAGAGGCTTTGATAAATCCAGACTTCCCTTCCAGCCATGATGTAATTACCCTTAATCGTGTCTGGCTCACTTCAAAACTGCATGTGCCATACAAGGGGAGTAAGTATTTTTCACTTAAAGGAGAAACTGGATGAGTGTGCAGAGACACGCACAGACAAACACACCTTCAACAATCAAGAGGAAGAGAGTTGAGAGAAAGAGAGGTAGAGAGAGCAGGAGAGGGAGAAGATGGCCTCCTTTTCTTATTCAGTAGACGCACTTGCTGAGCTAGTTGTTTTGAAATTGTGCTTTCTAATCACTTTGTATGCACTGTAGAGCGTGCTGTACTGTACATGGCACCCTGGGAACAAACTTTGCTGCTTCATGAGGGCAGTACTCTCTCTCTCTCTCTCCCTTTCTCTTTCTTTTTTTTTTCTTCTCGGGCCTCAGGGTGTGTGTCTTGGTTCTGTTGTGATATAGGTCTAAGATGGCCATTATTGAGAGCAACGTTGGCCACATCACTGGCACATAGTCTAATACTGAAGAAGCAGCACCTGTGCTAGCTGAGCACAGCTGCTAATGAACTGCTTGTTAGGTTAGTTCGGCTAGTCTTATCTCTGCATTCTACCATTTGTAGGTCCATGGGCGTCACCGCCATTCAATCTGAAGTGGACTTGTCCCCCTCACATTCCAAGTGCTGTTGAATCTTGAATCCTGAATCTTTCACAAAAGAATCCATTGCACCTAATCGATAGGAAAATACACATACCACTGGAAATCTGCTCCGGGTTTGCACCCAACTCCACCCCCACCCCTTAAAAGGACAGAGACTTTGCAAGCACGCAGCAACCCATAACCCCGCCCCACACCTAACCCCCCCCCCACACACACACACACACACACACATAGACCGATGCGTCCCCCTCACATTAAAAATGCTTCTGACGCCCCTGTGTAGGTCTGTGACTTTTTCCTTGATTTTTGTGCAACTATCATGATGGGCCATGTAGTGAAGTTGTAGTTTTAATGTCTGTGTTAATTGCTGTTATTTCCTGCTTTGTAGTGCTGTAGCCTACAGGCAAACTTAATGCAGGCCAGTTGCACATTAACTTTGGATCAAAGATTTGTGGCTGTGTTTAAATTGGTAAAAATACATTCTCATAATTATTTCATATCTGTAGTTCACATACAGTGCCTGTTAGCAGCAGGATAACACTTTCATTTCTTCATGTACTTGAAAGACTGCAGCAAGTATTGATGCATTTTTGATGTATTTTTGACGGTGCATCTGCTGGAATCAGCTCCTGTATGGAGTAGCCGCGGTCAGCCCCCGCGGCCGTGTTGCAGCCTTAACACATGCAGCTGTCCTTGGTGGAATCCAGGAGTTAGCGCTGTGCTACAGTCCTGTGAGAGAGATGGGGACTTGACAGACTCATAACTAGGACTCGCACTTAACGGGCTCACGAAACATCATTATTTAAACGAGGACCACCAACCAAAATGCAATAAATGAATAAAACCTTTCCAAATTTACATATCAGTGCATATCATTGTTGCTACTGGAGTGCTGTTCTATGGCTTGCGGTGGTGCCATGTTTCAAACAACTTCCAGTAAAACATGATAAAATGACTGGCTAGGATGTAATTAGTAAGTATTAGGACTGAGTTAATAAGTGTAATAAGTATGGATTGTGTGAGAGCCTGTCTAGTTTAATTAATGTTTTAGTGAGCTACAGACCAATGTTGCTTTAAATGCTTTAAAACTTTAGCATGATGAACTGTTTAGCTATTTAGTAGCTTGCTACACACCCATTTCAAGTTGTTTTTTTTTTCCTTTAAAAGCTACATTTACTGCATGTAACGTTTCAGTACCACCATACAATCTGAAGGATTTTCTGTAATTTAAGGACTCTTTT
This sequence comes from Hydrocynus forskahlii, assembly GCA_037974365.1. NCBI lineage: Eukaryota > Metazoa > Chordata > Actinopteri > Characiformes > Alestidae > Hydrocynus > Hydrocynus forskahlii. Next base: position 13,721,173 of record JBBPCX010000016.1, on the reverse strand, counting down.
TTTGCAGCCAAGGGAGTTGTGGTAGGTTTTGAACATAATGTTTTTATTATATACAAAATTCTTTTAGAATATACAAAATTGTTAGCTCTTTCTCTGATGTTTCCTCGTGCTTGCTTTATTCTGTTATTCCTTCCTTAATTAGGTTGAATGCCCCCTTATGGTCACGTGTGAACACATCACAGCACAGCACACAGTGTGAACGGTGTGAAAGTCTTTCTCTGCATTTAACCCATTCACTAAGTGAAGCAGGGGGCTGCCACCAACAACAGGCACCTGGGGAGCAGTGTGGGGATGGTGCCTTGCTCAAGGGCACCTCAGTGATGACACTAGCAGTACACAAACCCACAACCTTCTGATTGCAGGGGCAACTCCCTAACCACTAGGACACCCAGCTGCTCCTACAGTTTGGTGAATGCAAATGACCTCTGTTCTGATTGTGCTATGTCTAAAAACATCTGAATACTTTGAAATGAAAAATGTCTTTTTTGATGTTTATTTGCTTTTCCTAACCAACTCAGCTAACTCAGAGACAGGCTGTCTGCAGCAACGACACCTCTTCCAACTATTCGTGAATGAGCAGGCTAAACTGCTATAGACTGATTTATTTTAAAGACTTTATATTAAACTCTTTAATTACAAAAAAATAAAGAATTCTATTATACATGCCCTTTAAATGGAGAGAAATGCTTGTGAACATGTATGTGCATGTAATTAAATGTATAAGCGTGTCTACACATACACAATGTTCTTGTGTGTGTGTAAATGACTGTGGTCTGCTTTGTGCTCTATAGAATATTATTCTTTCTGAGAGGAAGGGAAGCAGAACTCGCTTCATGCCACCTTTTTATGTAACTGTATTACTGAGTTAAGGCGCCTTCTGTTACTAATGTAATTATGGGAACTATAGGGGGTCTCTCTCTCTGCCTCTCTCTCCCTCTCTGCTACCACCGCTATACTCTCTAGAGCAGCCACTGAGATTTAATTACCTTAATTAAACACTGTAGTGTTGCTTTATCTAATGAGGAGAACAAAATATTTAGTGATGTAAACTAAGTCCAAACAATCATGCAATCATGCAGCACAATCATGCATTTGTAATGAATGAGCTATTATAAATTGTGTGCAAAAATTGACAAGACTTTTGTGAAATTCATTTATGTTTATTCATGATAATGGTGCTTATGCAGTTATTTGAGGTCATACAAACAATATAATACAACATAATTGTGTAAACAGTTCCAAGGCAATTTGGGTTTGGCTTTGTTGTAAAGTTGCGTGCTCATGTTTAACACAGAATACGTAATCTGGAGCACAAGACCACTGTTATTTATCTGTCTATCTCTCAAGATGAGCATAGTACTAGGTAATCAATCAAGATCAAAATCAGCAGATTTCTTTACGGACACAGTCAACACTTGTGCAGTTTATTATTTTTATTTTGCCTGATCTCTCGTACAATTTTGTGATGTTACAATACCAATATTTCATGCTGTGACTGTGTATGACTCATTGTGATAAATAGCCAAGTAACTTTGAATGTAGCATATTATTTGAAGTATGTTATTTTCATGTTAAACTTAAAATTGGCCATCAGCTAATTTTGCTTTTAAAAGAATAAAAACTTTCACTATCAGTACATTCAAGCTATGACCAATAACATTAGATAATTTCCTTACAATTCAAGAAAATGCTGAAAAAGAATATTGGACCATTACTTCTGGTTTAATGGGACTGAGAACACATGAAAGAAAGGCTCTGCTACACCAACCAGTCTCCTTAATATCAGGGATTTGGTGAGTGCAAGAGTTTATCACATTATCCGATTTAGTAAAGACACAACGGATTGTCAAATGAACCCTGATATGACAGTGACATGGTACTTAAAATCATGCTCCCTCTCGCTCTCTCTCTCTCTATCTCTCTCTCTCTCTCTCTCTCTCTCTGTAATATTTCAGAAATCTATGAGCTGATGAAGATTCTCTTTCATCATCCTCTCTGGCTCTCTACAGGATTTCATTTCCTTTGAGCTGGTATGATCCTGATGAACACAGAGGCTCAAATCAAAGGCGAGGTTTGACCTCACTTATTTCTCTCTCATTTTCATCTCAACCTCTAAAACAGTTAAAAAGTTAAATAAAATTAGACGGCTTTAAGGGCTAGCAGGTAGTTGGTGAAGGATTATGGAGGAAAAAACACTGGTTCCCAATCCCGTGCTTGATGATCTCTGATTGGCCTATCCCTCTGTTGCTCCCATGAGGAACGATAAAGTGTGCAGCACTGATGAAGACTGCATCGATGCTTTAAGTGCACTCAAACTTTGCAGTGAACGACACAGGTAAAGATTTGGGCACACATAGGTTTCATTAGGAAATGCTTTATATTAAAAGGGACCGTACCCTATCTAACATTTTTTTTTGACAGTACACTTTTACATGACCACGTTTCAGCCTTCCATTATCCTTAAAAAAACCCAGCTATAAATATGGCTGTAAACCTGATACAGAGGTCCTCGAGTTACAACGGTTTTGACATACGACGTTTTGAGTTTACAAGGCTCACTCCCACTCGCACTCCCACTCGGCTTACACCATTAGCCTCGTACTTACGGACTACATGAGCAAACTCGATTCGTTGCGCGCGGTGGAAGAATACGCAGTAATGCAGCGTACGAGTGAGGGAGTTTTCCTTTTCCTTTTTCTGTGGCTTAGTTGTGTTTGTATATTTTTACAACTGTGTTAGGATAGATAAGTGACTTTGTGTTTTGACTTACATCCCTGTCGAAGGAACGGACCTCTGTCGTAACTGGAGGGCCCCCTGTATATGCAAATATATCTGTTCTGATTGGCTGTCGGTTATTGTACCTCAGTCACAAAAGCAGTCCAGGCTGCAACACTACTTATAAATGTCTTATCATTATTGTGAATGGTAAGGGTTAAACTGCTATAGACATGCAGAAATGTGATGGGTTCAAAAAAAGAAATCAAAACTGTCTGTCTGTACACAGCATTGAACTGGGGAATTAATGGTGCCTTTTTAAATTTTAGAAATGTTTGCTTACAATTATTCTTTATTTCATCCCATTTATTCTAAATAGAAAAAAAATGCCCACCATGGGAGCACTACAACACCCAAGAGGTGACCTAAAGAGAAACATATGACCTGTAGATGGACTGTCAGCTCAATACCTTTAACCAAGTCATGTGGGAGGACTTGGGCGTGTTATCAATTGGACCCCAGGTAATAACAGGGCTCCAGGGGTGTTAAGCGAGTGATGCACATCATTGGAGAGAAGCTCCTCTGACCATATAAATCTTTACCTCCTACGTTTGACATCTTCGTGGTCATGACCTCATCCCTCAGACATTCAGGCATGCCGTGACCTCTCCAGTCATCCACAGTGGACAGTTATCCACTCACACATACAGACAGAGAGACTTCTCAGGCCCACAGTGTTCTGCTTCCGTCTTCTAATTAACCCTTGGACGTTGAGGAGTGTCACTTCAGTTTTGCTGCTCAAATGACTTTATTAGGGCTATCAAAGTTAGCATGTTAATACAATATACTTTTATAGCATGTTTACACAATATACTTTTAATGCCGCTTTTAACACTTCTTAATTTCCTAATATGACTTTGGACCTAATTATTCAGTGAGCTATGTAACGACCAGCATTTACACCGATGAGACACTTCATTAGGAACACCTAACTTGTATATATTAATAGTCCATCTGTTTCTCTGGATCATTTGTTAGCCCCTTTACAGCATCTATCAGTGGTTAGGACCACTAGTTTGTAGAAATGATTTGAGTAGTAGAGTATTCTCAGCAAAACATTGACACTGAAATGAGAATGGCATGTTAGTGTGTGTGTGTGTGAGTGTGTTTGTGCTCCTTCAACTGGCACTTTTCCATTGGTAAAATAATTGTACTGTGATGGCAGGGAAGTTGTATCACACTTTTAATTTTCATTTTTTCTCAGTCCGGGTACAGTGTTGCTCACATGTCAGCAGTGCAATGGTGACATAAGAGATTATTTGAATTTTTGCGGGTACGATTCCAAGACTGTGTCCATGGAATTGTACCCACAAAAAGTTGTGTTTTTTCCGTATTGTGGTCATTTATTTTTTTATATTCTTGTTTGAATTTATTTTTTCTCGTCGTTATTTAGACGTGCAATGAATTGTTAGCAATGTCCTGGTACACCTTTGCATTTCTCACAGCATTAGAGAACTCTCACTACTATCTATTTTCAGTCCAAATAGATAGTAGTGCTTGTCCTTCATCAACTTCCCAGTTGTTAATTCAACTGTTGTATTTTTGAGCAGAGAGTAATTTTTTTTAAAACACATTGACTCTTTCCAAGCCATTCTATTGTCATGACATTTCCACCAGTCAAAAAACGGCTGCAGTCTGCTTTTGGCCCTGCCACTGAGCAGGGCTGTGACAGCATGGCTATGACTTGAGTACAAGCTGCTTTATTTGTAATGAAAAAAAAAAACATTTGTTCATGGCATGACGCAGTTCCTTGTGCCAGTGAAAAGTGTCAAATATCACTGAGGACAGTCCACTAATCAAACACATCCAGCCAACACTGTCCTGTGGCCACAAACTGATGAAGGACTATAAGGACTAACACAAACTGTGCAGCATCAGACTTACTGTCATCAACTTTCCATTTGCAAAGTGCACCAACAGGTCAGATATGTCTAACAGCATGGACAATTAATGGCTGCGGGTTTTAAAAAAATTTTGTACGCGCTAAAATGCCACTACCAGGAATAGCAGAAACAAACAAAACTAGTCATAATTCAAGCTTGTCATATCTGGGAGGCCTGCAGCAATGCAGCAATGCTTTTTGTTCGTGTGTGTGTGTGTGTGTGTGTGTGTGTGTGTGTGTGTGTGCGTGTGCGAAGTCATCCCAATTTCCATGTTAATTGGTTTGTGTGTAATTCCCAGCTTTTATTGCAGAAATCCTCAATCCTGGCCCCTCTCAGCCCCTCCATTAATCTCAGAATGCTGGATATTTCTCTAATTACTGTGGTCATTTTCCAATTAAGGGAAAGCTCATTAAGGCCCTGTCGGAGCATAGAGGAAACAGGGAGCTGAATAGAGTGATTACACACACTGTTGTGTGTATCTTCACAGCTGGTTTGACTGCTTTACTTTGTCTGTGTGTGTGTGTGTGTGTGTGTGTGTGTGTGTGTGTGTGTTATGATTGCTGGGCTTGACTGGTTTAAGCGGTGTAACTGTAGAGTGAGCTCCGGCGCAGAGAGAGCTAATGATCTGACATGGTGGGAGTTAAAACGTGCTGTGTCAGAGGGCTATAGTGCTAAAATGTCAGGCCGGCAAATACCTGTGAGAAACACACTAGAAAGCAGCTCATACACAAGACCAAAAAAAAGCATCTACAGCAGGTGTCCCTAACCCTGCTTCTGAAGAGCTAGCCTCCCGCAGAGTTTTACTCCAACTCTAATCTCACACTCCAGATCCAAGTAATCACGGCCTTCAGTAGTAACTGAACACTGGAACAAGGTGTGTTAAATTGGATTTGGAACTCCAACTATGCTCCTTCAGGCTTTGAAATTCAAGGTTAACCCCTTGAACTCTAGGCCTATAAAGCAGTCACTTTGAAGGCACAGTAAAAATGACTGCCTATTTAATTCTTAGTAATAAAGAGAGGTTGGAAAATGGTCAAAAAAAGTGATCATGACATTTGTGTGGTTTTATGTAAAAATAGAAATCCAGAGTATGGGCTTTGTATGACTGTTTTATTTAAATGGCCTCTGTTCTGATTGGCTCATTTCTAAAGCTATCACTCTTTATATTTTAATGCTAATGGGTGGGGCTAAACTGCTGTTGGCTGGACTGGTGGATACAGGTGAATGTGTTGGTTTTCATGACATCACAAAAACAGCAAACTCAAAACATCAGCTTCATTCGTGCATTGGCTGTATGGACTGTGGAGTGAATGGTATGTTATAACATTATGACAATGTTCCCATACTATATCACACTCTTAGAAGAATGGCTTTTCCCTCATTTGGGCCATTTAAGATTAATTATTCAGTAAGTACTCTGAATTATTCACTAAATACTACGAGACTAATATAGCTGTGCAAACGTTTGGGTTCCCTTGTTGATTTAGGATGTGAAAATGAGTACACATCCTCTATAGAAAACGTGCATCTGTACATTCAATTCCCAATTTCATCCTGTTTGCTAAATTTAACTTAAAAAAAAAGATAAATTGTGAAAATATTATATTGTAATGAGCCGGCACGGCAGGGCCTCTTTTATTGTGTTTGGGGAACATTAGACGGGGTAGATGTATGTTGGTTTGTGTTAGAGTGTGTAAGTGTGTTTATGTGTGTTTTATTGTGTCATTTTGTGTGTTTGAGCCCTTCTCACCAGTCACCCTCCTCTGGAGTGTTAGTTGCTGGAGGGGAGTGACAGGCGAGATGAGGGCTAAGAGTTGGGTGATGTGCTGGATATATGCCAGTTGGGGATGCAGTACACCCTGTGAGAACTCTGTATTGGAGGCTGTGAAGCTGACAATAAACAAGACTCTTGAAGATCAGCGTGTCTTCGCATTCTCTCTCTGGCGCTTGCCACAATATATTTTGCATGTTTTTCCAATATATGAAAAACAAAAAAGTACAGATAAAAAAGCCATATACCATATTTCAGCTTGTTTCTTGTAGGTTCTGTCTTTTACTGTTTACTCAAGACTCAATACTGTTTATTTGTCAGCCCGGCCATATACAAAGTTCACAGAAGGTCGAAATAAAACATTCTCTGGAGTAAAATGGTGTGCCATTTGACAGTGCAAGACAAGACATAAAGTGCAGAAGAGACATGACAGTGCAAATTTGGACAAGACAATACGATAACAAGATAAACTAGTGGATTATAGTGCAGCATCAAAGTGCAACATAAGTATATAGTCCAAAAACTGAACAAAGGAGGACATAGAGTAGACAGTGAGTGGGCAGGATGTAGATTATCAGTTCAGGAAATAATCAGTTTAGGTAATAAACAGTTTAAAGCACACTATTGAAACAGTTTAAAGCAGTCTAAAGTGTCAGTGTAGTGTGATTGAGGTAGGTATGTAGTAGCCAGTGTCCATGCAGTTTTTGAGGTGTGAATTTGTCCATATTGAGGGCTCTGGTGCAAGGTGGGGGGACAGAGTGATTCAGAAATCTGACTGATTAGGGACATTGTTGTGATGTCTAGCAGTGGTGGTTCTGACGCTTCTGAACCTTCTTCCAGGCAACTGAAGAGGAGCAGTCCATGTGAGTGGGATTTGCAACAATACAGGTTGCACAGTAGATGCAGCATTTCTTGTACAGGGCTGTGAATTGTGGGAGGAGGGCCACGATGATCCCCTCAGCTGTCTTTCAGTCAGTGTTGAGAGACTTTTAGTCAGTGTTGCTGCAGTTTCTGAACTAGGGAGTGATGCAGCTGCAGAGGATGCTCTCGATGGTCCCTCTGTTAAAGATGTTGAGAATGCGAGGAGGAAGGCTGGCATTTCGCAGCCTCTGTAGGAAGTGGAGGCATTGGTGGGCTTTCTTGGTGATGGTGGTTAAGTTGCATGTCCAGCTGAGGTTGTGCATCACGCTGCTGATTCTCTCAACAGCAGAGCCGTTTATGCGAAATTGGGCTTGGTGTTTTTTACTGTTATGTTATGCGTGTTATGTAGGACACACAAATGAATGGAAGAGTTATGACTGATTTTAAGTGCAAGCATGTTTGAGATTAGTATGTAGTACCAATTTTTAAAACTTGCAATTCCTTACATTTTTAACACTTTTAAACACCATTTGTAAATGTTCTTTGTTGTTCATACTGTGTGAACATTTCATGGTGAATGAACCACTAAAGTAGTCCGAAGTCACTCAAAATAAAATCTTATCAAATTATTTACATTTTTTCCCTTATTCTATTAAGTTTTCTTTTGGGAGATATGAGGTGTTTTCCATCAAAAGAGAAGTGCAAAGTGGAGTTTGCTCAGTGGAGTGATGGCTAGTGCCTGTCACACTGGTAACACTCTCTGTTCCTTCATCATATCGGCCAGAATGAAAATGAGGAGCTGAGAGACTGTTCATCAGTCTGCTGCCGGATTTCTCACTCCCAGCAATTAAACACACACACACACAACCTAGGCACCTCTCCATCTACTTTTAAACAGGAGTCATAGCTTCCGGCCCTATAGTCGCCCTGTCATTTTTGAGAGAGAGGAGGAAGAAGAGAGAAAAGGATTAGAGGTATGAAGAGTAAGGACAGAGACGGAGGAGAAAGAAGAGGAGGGATAGAGAGAATGGTAGAGAGATAGAGAGACGGAGAGGTATAGAGAATGAGGAGAGGGAGAGGCACAGACAGAGAGAGAGAGAGAGAGAGATGTAATCTTGAGAGGAATATTGAAAAGGTCAGGTCTGTGGGACGATGTAGCCTCTGACTTTATTAGTAAACGCCATGTCTAAACCTTATCCTCTCTCTCTCTCTCTCTGTGTCTTTCTTTCTGTCTCTGTCTCTGTCTCTGTCTCTCTCTCTCTGCTTCTCCTGTCTCTCTCCCTGAGAGAGAAATTCAGCAGGAGGATGTAGTCTAAATTCATAAGCACATGTGGAGAAAATATCAACATCTCACTCTCTAGTCTGATCTTAAACTTTGCTTGCCTACATTTTGATTAGAATCGTTTGGTAGAGGAACACAGAGAAAAAGAGGGAGAGAGGTAGAAAGGGAGAAACAGCTACGACCTAACTCTACCTGAATTCATTTCCTTGCGGCCAAGATCTCTGCCCCCTGTGCAGTATGACAGAGATAGATTCTGCCTTAAGGCATCAAGGCTACACCACTGCGATGAGTGGAGAAGGAACAGCAGGACAAAATGTAGACTTCTTCTGATCATAATAACAGTCACGTTTGTTGCCATAAGATTGTCTTCCATTGAAATTTTATGGCCTCCAGGAAAGAAGACGTCTCAGAAAGAATCAGGAGATAGAGATGGCTGAAGTTTTCGTAACACATTACAATAATAATAATACAATAGATGAACCACTTAAAGGTTCAAACCTTATGTCCAGAAAGTTCACTGTTAAGAGTGTAGCCCCAAGCATTTCTGAAAACCTTTAGCTACTTTCTTGTGTAACCTCACAGCGGGCCCATTTCTGACTGCGTACATTTGTCTACAATTACAAAGACCATGTCAAGCAAAGCTTCAGTATTTCTCGAATGATTTATGTGTAAAGAATATGTAAAGAATATTCTCAGTTGTCATTGGTTTCATCTGCAAGTGTGGCAATGTAGGTCATTTAAGTATTATCATCATATCCCATTCGTACCAATTGTTCCCATTAAACTGGGCCCATTTGTATTAGACCAAAGACCAACGGAAAAAGCATAGCTCCAGTTTTCTGGTGATAAGGGTTCTGAGTACTTTCAATGGGAAAACTCTAGTTTTTCAGTAGGAACAATTGAAACACTGATGTATAGCTGGCAGTAAGAAGAATTAAAGTATCGTAAGGTTGGTGGTAGGTTAAGGATAGTATTAGACTCTCACTGTGGATGGTTAAGAGTGAAGGCTTGTGTTAGGCTGGCAGTCGAAAAGGTCAAAGGTCAGAACTAGTGTTGGGGTTAGGTTTAAAAGTTCCAGACTGGCTTCTGCTTTGATCAACCTGTCATTAAATAGCCTCCCTTTCTACACTGACAGGGGAAGGGCTTAAGTCTAGCCAAAGCCCTGTTCCAGAAAGACACATCGTGTGCAAGAACTGAAATTAAGTCCTTCTCTCTTATTTCCTTTTCGTTTTTTTCCAGCACTCCTCCCCTCTTGATCCCTTGGCTCACCGCTCCTCCGATATCCTGCGCTTTCACATTGCTCTTCTGGAATTATCAGAGCTATCTGGAAGATGTGATTGCACCAGGAGGGAGAGGTTATAGGGAAAGAGAGAGAGAGAAAAAAGATTGAGAGCTACAGGAACTAACCCCCTGCTTGACTTATGCCTATGATCTAATTAAGCTCTGACAGCCTCTCCTCTCGCCTCCCAGCCACAGCTGAGAAAGTTAACACATTTTCATCTTTATTTCACCTCCTTAAACTCTTGCCTGCTTTAACTAGCCATCCTGTTAGCTAGCTCAGATGTGTCCAGCAGTCAGATCGCATTCCAGTAACAGCATGACCGTGTCGTGTCAGGACACTAGCAGAGGGAACCGCAGTACTTACTTTAAGAGATTCATGCATGCCTTATAAGCTGAGTGTTATATGCAAGGATAAACAGTTAAAGCTCTTTTACCTCGAATAAACCTCATCATAGTCTTAAGGAATAGATCCCATTATTAGTTCTATGAATGAGATCATCAAATAACTATTTTAGTTACATAAAGAACCATTTTGGTTCTTCCAAGAACCTTTACATTATAGGGGGTAAAGGTTTATCATGCTTAAAAAAAAAATTTAAGAACGATCCATGTCCTAAAGTTTTTGCCCTAAAGTTTATGGAAGATTGTTTCTTCTCTGGCATCTGACATTTTTTTCAGGTTATAATTAGCTTTTTTTTTTTTTCCTCAAAAACCACAGATGGCATTGCTGTACTAGAAGGGATTCTCATTTTAGCTTCTGTGTATCAAGCAGAATCAGTGGAATCAGACCCATAATGAAGAAGTCCTTGGGCGCTGTTCCACCTCTTGATCCTTAGAATGAACTGTGATTACAAATTGCCTGTCTAACGTCCCTTACAGACACTGTGAAATAATTCCAAACAGGCAACATTTTTGTCTGCTGTCATTCAAACTGTTGGAATGCCTCCATGCAGGAAAGCAAATGAGGCAGTAGTTAGTTTAATACCTGCCAGCTTCTTTTTTCCTCCCCACTGGAACCAAAATGTACCCGCTGCACCATTTAGGGATAACAGAAATTTTGAATAAAAAGCTGGTGAGCAAGAAGCTGCTTTTGACTTTGTGGAGAGCAATATGAAACCCTGTTTAGTCGCCGATTCTATTTTTATTACCTCTAGAACGACTTTTAAAGACTGTTTATGAACAACACATTAAAAGAGAATGGTATTTTACAAAAGTATTTCTTATTTGCGGCGCAGTTTAGCTTTAGTAACTAGCTTAATTGGCTTAAGAGCTTGCTTGTTAATGCCTGCTGCATTATTTATTTCTAGGTCAGAATTTTCTCCTTTCTTGGCACAAAAGTGATCCAAATGATGCACATTTGGGCTAAATAAATTGCAGATGATTTTTGACAGGGAGAACAATGGAACTGTGGAACTGAAGACACTGAGTGTGTTATTGATTACCTGCAACTAGTGGACCATGCCTTCAACATATGGTGGAAACATGAGAAGAAACTGGATGAGAAGGGGAGAAAACAGGGCTTCTGCTTTGTACTACATCCACCTCCCTCCTCTATTATGAGTAGAGATAGAACTGAAAGATGGGGATGAAGAATAGGGAGGGTTGAACTGTTAGCTCATCTTATTATTGTGCTTCTTAGGTTCAGTATGTGTGAATATAATAATTTATGATAGTTATGGATCAAGGTCTGAGTTCCAGTCAAATCTGCCAATTGCTCCAATTCACACACTTCCCCCTCAGGGTAAATACTGTGAGAATTGTAATGCAATATTCAGCTCATTAGGTCATAATTAATGAGGCTGGAGCTGCTGCACAGTTTCAGCATTGCTTCAAGTACATTGCCACATACAGAGTCAATCTCTCTCTCTCTCGCTTTCTCTCTCTCTCGCTCTCTCTCTCTCACTTGCTCTCTCTCACTCTCTCTCGCTCTCGCTCTTTCTCTCTCTCTCTCTCTCTCTCTCTTTTTCTCTCTCTCTCTCTCTCTCTCTCTCTGTTCCTGGGAGCTGGATGATCATATTTGCATAGGATTCCATATTCTAAGCTGGAGTTTATCCCATGGCACATGCTTTGACGGGAAAATCAACTGTATTTGCTATGGCAGAGACCACGTCAAACAGAAAATGTCCTGAGCACGCTACAGGGATATATAATCTAAACTCCACTTGATGTTACAGGAATTCCATGCACTTTAAGGCCCCCCATTTGGTCTGAGCATCCCTGAAAAGGGTCCACGGATCCCTGGACATTACCTGAGCTAACTAAGCACGATGGACATACTTTTTCAGTAACTGATCTGAGATGACTTTTGGATCTTTCCATCAGAGTATAAGGCGTTTGATTCCGCTCAGAAGGAAATGGTCCTAGAGCAGCATATCAAAGCTTTTCCTACCCAAGGCTCCAGCAGCTATCTGGGCTCCTCATTAGGGCAGAACCTTCACCAGCTAACAGCAACTGAAACAAGCAAAAAGAGAGAGACAGAACGAAAGAGAACAGGGCATAGGAGGAATTTCTGAGAGTAGTGTATATATTTCCCTTGCATTTCATCGTTGTGTCAAGTGAACCTTGCAATGAAAAGATCATTTTATAGTAGACAGAAAATATTTTATCGTAACATCTGTTGCTTTTCAAGATTGCACGAAGTCCTCATACAACGACAAGAGAAGGCAGAGAGGTGATCTTGAGACAGGGCAGTGCACAGCATTTATAATATACATTTACAGCATTTAGTTGCTTTAGTATGAAACAAAACAGTAACCTTATGTGAAGGAAAATGGTATTCAAATGTAAATAAATCTAAAAAAGTTTACTTTTCAAATTTAATATAAAAAATAAGTGAAATCAAGACAGTAGTTGTGTTGATGTAATGGAACTGAATTCAAAAAGGAAATGGTTCCACATGGCTGATATTTTGTCTACTGCTACTAAATTATTTGAACATACCTGTACTGACCAACCCAGGAGAGAGTGCATCACCTATTTCTAAATTAAATTATTTTGGGGAAATGTTTATAGTTTGTTGTGGGCCTATTTAATAATTTCTTTTCTATCAAAACTTTTGGCCCTTTTCTCTTTCAGCCAAAAACCAAAAGTGCTATTAAAGTTGCAAAGATTTCTTGACACTTTATTTGAATGGTCTACTGAAGATGCTTTGTAGAGGCTCAGCTTGTCTTTAAATAACATTCAACTAAACATTTATCAAATGTAACTGAACTTTACATTCATAATAAAAGATTCTATTAAATCTAATCCTAAATCTAACCTTAACCTCAATCTAAAACCATAATCCATAATCCTAATCCTAAACCTAATACTGTTGATATTCCATTGAGATAGCTTGTAGTTACAGTAAAGTATCCGTAGAAAATCCATAGAGATCATTTAAAGTACTGTGTGACTGAAGTATGTTACACCATATTGCTGTGAACTGTTGGTTTGTTTTTGTAATTCACCACCTGCTCTAAATCCTGGGTCACAACTGGACGATGACCAATAACAGCCTTCTTTCATCATCTTTCTGCGTAACCCAGACAAAATGTCAAACCTGTGGACAAATCTTGACTTTCTGAGGGGTGGTTAGTTTGTCCCTTGAGAAGGTCAAGGATGGCTGAGATATTGCGTTCCGGGCAAAAGCCCATCAGTACTTCAAATGTGGAATCGCAGTTGTACAGAGCTGTAGTTAATAGGTCGTTTAGCTGACACCTTCGACAAGACTGATTCACTTTATTTAGTTTCAGCAGCGGAGCTGCAGAGAAACTCGAGTGCCTCCCTCAAGGACACAGTCCCAGTTAGCAGCATGTTGTCAACTGGGACTGAACCTACTAGAACCTTGTTTGGTTTATGGTCATGCTCCCCAACGATCCTTCAGAGTTTCAGAGTGCCTCCAAAATGCAAGGCTTGTCTTTAATGACGTAAAATGTGTAGATATAACAGATTCCAGCCTTACAGTCTGACACCGGCTGTCATCGAGGTCATGCCACGGATTCATCATGCATTGTAACGCTATGAAAGGATCCAGGCTTGAGAGAGACTGTTAGTCTGTGCTCGTTTGTCTGACAGCGGTGGCAGATTCATTAATCATCACACGTCCGTATGCCACATCAATCAGTTTAATTGATCATGTGCTGAACCTGGAACAAATCAAAGAGACTGATGTTCATTTATTCCTTGTCATGCATATTGAATGTGACTTCTTTTTTTAATCCCTGGAAAGTTGTTGGAATTTTTTCCCAACCTTTTCCCTTTCTTTTCTTTTTTTTTTCTTTTTAGTTATTGATAAATCTCTGCTTGTGGAAAATGCCATTAATATTATTTCACAGTAAATCCCAAAGTATTCTTCCTGTCAAACTTCATTATGGAAAGTTAACTGGTCACAAAGACAAAGAGCGTCAGAGAGGAAACACAAGAGAGTGTGTGTGTGTGTGTGTGTGTGTGTGTGTGTGTGTGTGTGTTTGGAGGGGACTAATCCTGATTCCACAGGCCACTAAGCCAGTGCACTGATTTCACACACAAACACAACAAGCAGGGTACTGTTGTTTTGGAAGCACAGCACTAGTATGATTAAATTATTCAGATTTTTGGGTGGAAAAGCGGCTGTTTGCATTTCAAAGGCAGCACAGCACCGTGTGAGGCTTTGAAGTGTTTACAGAGAGTGTAGGAGGTGATGCCTACTTGGTCCTGCATCACGACATGTCTGACATCACACACAGACGCATGCACCTACACCACTGTATGCCGTTAACCACAAAGATGCAAAAGAGGACTCATTAGTTAATGAACAGGATGTCAAAAACTGTACCGCCTATCTGAGAATATGGCGAATTGCCAGTTTATTTGAAAAACCTTATACTTACAGTCATTGGACATTTCATCAGAAACATCTTCTATAGAGGTACAGTTTCTACAGTTTGACTGTAGCCTTCTCTTGCTGCAGATTGTTTTTGCCCCGCTCTGGCCAAACCAGTGGAAACTGACCACCACAGGACCATCACTGACCAGATGTCATTTGGGAGGTGGACCACACATCAGTTATTGCTAGGTTGAGAAAGTACACCAATCACAAATACCTCGTGGTTAGAAGCTGAGCACTGACAAATTTTATAAATCAAAATGGTACCATAAGGGATGCCACAGAAGAACCATGATGAGTGATGAGTGTACCTCCTCAATTCAGGTATTTTGAGATATTGTTGGTGGTGCCAACATTGGAAAAAATAATTGGACAAGCAAAAGCACCAGCATTTATTTTTACCCCACAAAGTAGCTTATAAAATATTCAAATGTGTCCCACATAAGAAATGTATTGGAGATGTATGATATAAATATAAGATATAAAGGTCATATCCCCATAGCCATTCATCAACATGAGGAGGACGAGAGAATATACAAATGGAAAAAGACAAAAGTGCGTTACATTTTATAGGCTGGGCAATGGCTTTAAAAATATCTGCATATATGAAAATGCCCATGTTCACTGTCAGCAAGTTTAAAACAACTAGAGCTGTAGCTAACCTGCCTGGAAGAGGACATGTTCCCTTTACTCACACACACTGTGAGGAGGATTTTAAGAGAGGAAAAAAAATGGGAGATTCGTTGAACATCTTCAACATCTCAAGCTTTTTGGTTGCCACCTCACCTGCATGCAAAAGAGCTCAATAGAAGGAATGTTATTTATTTTTTTTTGGTATTTTATTTATTTATTTATTTATTTTCTTTTTCTTTCTCATTCCTCTCTTTGTATTTTCTTTGTATCTTCTCTACCCCTGTCTGATCTGGCCTAAATGAATAATAAAAATGTTTTTTTTTTAATTAAAAAAAAAAAAAGCTCAGATAACAAGAGGGGCCTATATTGTCAAGCCCCACTTGGTAAAGCAAAGATGTCTGGCTCATCAAGGCACCAGCTCCACTTTCTGCTTGCTAAGAAGCCAGACACTACAGGTTTAAAAAAAAAAAAAAAAAAAAAAAAAAAGAAGGAATGTCAGAAGAAAGAGTGTTCTGTCACCATAATCACAAACATAAGTAATTGGAGTGTTACAGGTAAGATGACTAGAATTCTTTTTGAGCCTTTTGGTAACAAAAGCTTTTTGGTAACAAACACTTAAGGCGGGTCAAAAAGAAAGTAGATACATTTTAAATGAAAATCTGGTTGCCTCTGCCAAAAAGTTAAAAGTAGGTTGAGGTTGGATCTGTTAGAAGAATGATCCAAAATGGACCTAAAATCCACACAAAAATGATTAAATGGCCACACAATCAAGCTTTTAAAATTTCAGCCAAGAAACCTAAACTCATGTGGAAAGTCATATTGGAAATATATATAATGTATTTGAAACTGCTAGTAAATTATGTGTCAGTACATTTGATGTATATTATATATATTTACCTAAATGTATATTTCTAAGCACATATATTTTTTGTCTTTGAGAAACACATAGACACTTTGGTGGGAATTTGATATGAATTTGTATTCTCATTCATTCTCATTCACTTAAACTTCTCTTTCATTTTTAAACATTTACTTTTTCAAAAAGAACATCAAAGCAATACATATAATAACTAAATTCTGTTTTAATGTAGCCTGATATCCTTCTTATGTGACATGTGACATGTCAGTCTACAAATGTAGAGTCTATTACATAGTCATATACAGTGCTGTGAAAAAGTATTTGCCCCCTTTCTGATTTCTTATTTTTTGCACGTTTGTCACACTTAAATGATTATCAAGCTAATTTAAATATTAGACATAGATAACCCAAGTAAACACAAAATGTGATCATTTTATTTATGAAGGAAAAAAACTATCCAAACCTACAAGGCCCGATGATAAATAGTAACCCCCCCCCCCTTGCAAAATCATGAAGTAACTTTGGTTAATCACATTGTTTGGAAAACTGAGTGCAATTTCCCCCACCACACACAGGCCTGATTACTGCCAGACCTGCTGAACCATGAGATCACTTAAAAAGTAAGTTAAAAGATCCCAGAAAAGGAAGACATC
>JBBPCX010000016.1:13691446-13704135 GCA_037974365.1 Hydrocynus forskahlii | reverse complement strand
TTAAAAAGGCGGTTCATGCTCGGAAACCCCCCAATATGGCTGAATTAAAACAAATCTGCAAAGAAGAGTGGGCCAAAATTCCTCCACCACGATGTGAAATACTCATTCCCAGTTATCACAACCACTTAATTGCATTTGTTGCAACTAAGTGTGGCACAACCAGTTATTAAGTTTAGGGGGCAATTACATTTTCACATAGGGCCATGAAGATATGGATATTTTTTTTGCTTTTTGCTTAATAAATAAAATCATCACTTAAAAACAGCATTTTGTGGCTACATGGGTTATCTTTGTTTAATATTTAAATTTGTTTGATAATCTGAAATATTTAAGAGTGACAAATATGCAAAAAAATAAGAAATCTGAAATACTTTTTCACAGCACTGCAATATAGGACGTAAGACCTGTTCCTGTTGTGTAAGGAAAGAGAGGGTAGAAGTAATACTTAAACTGCTAAAAAAAAAAAAGTTATGCCTTACTTTACTCTTGCATCATAAATTTTGCTATGTTTTAAAACAAATTTCAAATTTATATGTAAACAATAAAGCAAATGTATTTAGTGTAGCCACAAATTTTGGGCACTGTACATTTTTATACATTTTTTTCTGTGTGGGGAAATCTCAAGGTTCAAGGTTACTTTGTCATCAGCAGCTGTGTGCAAGTTACAACAGAGACAGAAGACAACAGAAAAATAATAAATAGACCACTGTAAAAGTAGTGTTTGTAACAGTATTGTGCGGATGCTATGTAACCTTTCCAGAATGATTAGTATTGCACCATAAGTATGATCTGTTTGTTAGCTAAGTAAGGGAGTCCAAAATATCTGGGCAGATTATTTATTGATTTCTCTCCAATCTCATCACTGATTATAGGGGGAAAACTCATTGCTAAGAATTGGCAAAGGGAGACAGTTACTGTGTGTGTGTGTGTGTGTGTGTGTGTTTTATTTTTTACAGTAAATTTACCTTGCTTTTTTTCTGTTTTTTTTTTAAAACTCTAACAAGGGTGCCATTAATTATGAAACTGACTGTATGTTATGAACGCAACACACTGTATGTTAAGGCCACAGCTTGTTTAACACACTTGATACATTTAGGAGAGATGTTAGAATGGTACTGGATGCATACAATGACCACAAAGCTTTGTGGTCTAAATGAGCTTCACTGGAATTGTCAGTATCTGCAGACATTCACTTCACCACTGGCCATGAAAACTCCAGCAGTCCGTGCAGTGCTTCTTTTGGAGTTCATTTTTACATCTGTTTTTTTGTTCATTTTGTTAACATCTTCCTTGTTCAAGTTGCCATGTCTCCTCCTTCTTCCTTCCATTCTATTCTCTCTTTTTTTGTTGCTTTTCTAACAATGGGCTGTGATATTAGCACTCAAAGGTCACATAATATATCTGAATATTTCATATATACATTTGGAAACTGACTGTAGAAGTTTTGCGGTTATCGATCATCAGATACAAAGGAACACCATGAACACATCAGACACAATAAGTGAATGGACTGTGTTAGCTATTGTTAGCTATGCACCTCAATATTAGCCTGCACACAAAACACACCATCCTGACGTAAAGTTAGCGAATTCAAAAACATTTGATATGACTGAATCTAAGAGCTTTGTGGGTGTGTGAAATGTTAGAGGTCAAGGTGAGAGCATTAAAGTTTATAGGATAATGGCCTATATCCATTCAGACATGTGAGAGAGGAAACGAGAAACATATGTCCGTTTTTAAAGGTATGGAGTAGGTGTGATATCAGCTCTAGTTAGTCGTGGTACACAACCCAGTATGTCTCGGAGGTGAAGTGGCAGAAGCATAAGCATTTGGGCAGTTTCGCCGAGACATGACGGCTGAATTCACATCGTGTGACCTTGACGCCCTCCCGCCCTGAGCAGCCACTTTATCAAAGCTGCCCTTAGCTGCATCCATGACTGCTTCTCATTCACAGTCACCAGTATTCCCTTCCCTCCTCCTCCCTGCTTGAAGCAGCTTTTCAGTTCTGTGGTGATGTTTGTATTATGCTCTTCACAGGCCAGGGGAAAACTGTATGTTTTGAAAATCACATCCATGTGTACATCAAAATAAAAATACCTTAATTAGGGCTGCACACAGAGGGGGGATCCTCAGGGTCCTCTAGACGTTCAGAGAGGGCCTAATGATTTCTGGGAACTTAAAAGCATGTGTTTATATTATAGTTCATTTTTTATTCAATAAACTCATCCTTGTATTTAAGCTAAGTGTATTAGTATTTCTCCAATTTAATTACCAAAGTTTGGTTGGAAACAAAATAGAACAATTCTTAAAGCACTCAGTGGAAAATTGTCCAGTTAAGAATTAGTGTTATTCAGGTAGATACAAACATATAAGAAGTGACAGTGGAATTAACCAATTAACCAATTAATCAGGTTTTGATTTCCAATGGGTCAGACCAATTTAGAGAGAAATTATGTCACTCTAGGCTTTCTGGGAGTGTTAAATACATCAGTAATGACATGGACACCAATGGTAGCCTGACTAAGACTAACTACAAACAGCATAGTTTGATTGTTACAGTCCAACTGCTGTCTTAGCTGAACTGAGAATATGGTCCAGGCCAATACTGGGCAGGGTACTTGAGATAGATTTACATATTTAAACACCTTTCTCCATTGACTCACACATTAGTAGTTCTTATAGCTGAAGTTCAGCAAAAGCAGCCGAATGAAGAGTTGCCAATTGAACCTCATTGGTTGATTCAATTAGACTGTTTTTTAACTGGCTAAAATTCTCTGTGACTGGATATATGCTGCCATCACTAGGGAAGCTGCACATGTCTACAGAAAGCTAACAAGCTAACAGACGAATGCTCCAATAATAATATCCAGACCTCAAGGTCAAGCCTTTGTAGAAGGAGTTACTTCAAAACTGAAACATACAAAGTAAAGATGTGCCAACCATGTCTCTATATAAATTTGAGCTGACATCAATTGCAAATGTAACACCAAGCTGTATTTGGCCATATATAGAATCCTGTGGCTTTAATTGTTAAATCTCTCATGCAGGTTCACGTTCCTCTTAACAGATCGAATTTAAACATCAGCATTCAAGCAGTCCAACAATAGAGATTGTTTACCTTTTTAATTAATCCCAGGATGTTATTAGCATTCGACATATTGTCTGTTTACATTTCGCTGGATGTTGTTCATTAGGAAGTGGCCAGATAAATAATGGAAAACTAGTTTGATATGAGAGTGATGAAATGTGGCCTCTAACCAGTCACAAAATGTTTATTTTGTGTGAAGTGCATCTTGACAGCCTCGCTGTGTTTCGACGACTGAAAAATGATTAGCAGCGATTACATCTAAGGAATCTAAATCATTAGGTTCAGTTTACACTTTTTACTATCGTTAACTGTGTTATCATGAATGCCCTGTATGGTGAGGCATATATGTAGCAGCAGAATTACACCATTAGATTTTGTCCATATCGTGCTGGTGATCTATTTTCATGCAATATTTTCTGCTGTTTACTGGACTATTTTTTGTGGAATGCCACGGAGAAGAAATAGAACAAAATGAATGAATTGGCCTTGCAACTTGTGGAAATAGCAGATAAGTGTGGGCGATCAATGAAGAGGGAAGGAAATCTCTTTTTCACTTTCCCACTGTTCTCTCTGTGTCTGCTTTCTCATGGTAGACCAGATAGAGCTTTTTTCCCCCTCTGGCTCAGCTACATTGGCCTTATTAATGAAGGCCACCCCCCACCACCTCAACCCACACCACCCCACCCCACCTGCTCTGCAACCCCCAAATATTATCTCATATTTCATATCTTCGGCATTAGTCTTTTAACACCTCGTCCGGTGGAGAAATGA
This sequence comes from Hydrocynus forskahlii, assembly GCA_037974365.1. Classification (NCBI taxonomy): domain Eukaryota; kingdom Metazoa; phylum Chordata; class Actinopteri; order Characiformes; family Alestidae; genus Hydrocynus; species Hydrocynus forskahlii. The sequence goes on along the minus strand of JBBPCX010000016.1, from coordinate 13,700,276 downwards.
GAGCTGACACTGACCTACCAACAACCCCCCCACCACCACACACACACACACACACACACACACACACACACACACTCTGGCTCAGTTGCAAGACTAATGTACACTCAGGGAGGAGGTAGTATTGATTTAAAAGGCCTAACTAATGTGATGCAGGCAGTCCTAATGAAGGATGTAAATTGCACATTGTTCCATTTGCAGACATGCTCTTTGACGTCTTCCGCTTTCGCCTTCTGTAAGAACCTGAATAATTCATCGCTAATGGACAGATAAATAATGCCCCTCAATTTGCATTTGAGGGTAATTGATTCACGGGAATAGAAGGAATAATAAAAGCGCTCTCCTCCTCTCTTCTCCTCTCCGTTTCCCTCCACCTCCCTCCAACATCCCTTCATTTCTCTCTATTAACCAGGACACCTCCCTTTCCACATATAGCCTCACACTTCTTTTGGATTGTATATCTCTCTTTCTGTTCCTTTTCTCTATTCTCTCTATCCCTTCTTTTTCTCTTGCTCAACCATCTCTTTCTATCTTTTCTCTCTCTTTCTTCTCCTCTCTCTCCCTACTGCCCCCCCCCAACCCTCAGGTATTTGTTTGCTTTTCATTATTGGGTGGCCTCTCTATGACAGGGAGGTAATAACCTTGGCCAAATGTTGGTAAACAGTTCTGACAAATTAAAATCACCTCGCTCAGGGCTGCCGGCTGCTCTGCCAGTAAGAGTAGGAGGTCACAAGCCTGTTCAAGAGACAACGACCACTCCGGCCTGATCCATAACAAAAGCATCTTCAATCAGGGCACTGTGCACCTCACCTCAGTGTGCTTATAAACCTCTAATGCTGGGCCATTCATTCCCTATACACACACACGTGTGCAAACACACACACGCATGCACACACAGCAACTCACAAACACAGACACATAGAGACTCAAACACACAGACTGTAATGTGAGTGAGGGAGTGATTTATCTGACGTGCTGTGAGTTTATTTAAGGATAAATCACTCGGTTGGCAGGCAGACCCGATCAACAAACCACGCGAAAGTGTAATTCCAATCTCACTTCGCCCCTCTCTCTCTCTCTCTCTCTCTCTCTCTCTCTCTCTCTCTCTCTCTCTTTATCTGCTCCATCTAAACTCTTCTGCACTCTTCACTACCATTCAGAAGTAACTGATGTGTACCTGGGATCTCTCTTCTTAGATAATCCGTACCTTTTTCTCCATAATGCTTTGCATGTCACTCAAGTTTTCTCTTCCTTAGCAGTTAATGATGCCTTCAAATGCTCCTTGTGAGCTCATGAATTTCAAATGATAGAAACAAGTGGGTGAACTCAGACAAGTTCCCCTTACCCAAGATAACCATTCAGAACATTCTGACACCACATCAACGCAGAACATCAAAATGGCAAACATGACTAAATAATATATAAATATTAACTTATTTTGCTATAATGATAATTATAATAATAATAATAATGGCCAATACACCAGTGAACATTTCTCGTAGCACTGAAATTAGGAACTCCTTTTACTTCTCCTTTTAAGTCTGTGACTTTTCTGTCTGAGATTTGTTACTTGTATTTGCGGTCAGAGGGTCTGTAACAGTGTCACTGTAATGTGTAAATAAAAACAGGCCAAATGTACCGGCAGCACATTACACATCTTTTCTGAACATCTTATGTAGCATCTGCTTAGTTGCTTTTAACAGTCTCAACAACTTTTAACAGGGAATTGGATTAATAAATCTCTAGTTTCTTACCAATAAATGTGAACACCAAACAGACAGCAGTGGCTTTTAAAGCTCTAATTGTGTACATAAACAGTGTGCGTCTGTGCTTTAAAAAGGCTGGAATTGCACTATCCAGACAAGGGTGATGACACACTGCTTCAGGAGTTCCTCAACAAGAAGCTTGGGAGGTTTTAATAACTACAGATGCTGCAAGCCCTTCGAATAATCTGGCTGCAGAGCTTTAAAGAGAAATGCTCGGCACCATCAAGGTTACTGCAGGGTACTGGAGAGCTAGCATCCAGCACAGGTAAATTAGCGCCAGGGCAATCCTCTGCTGGAGAGTAGACCTCAGCTGCGTCCTGCTGCTCTACATACAGTATCTTAGAACAGTTCTTGAAATATTCATATGCTTAAGATTAGTGACCTGATTTAGATGTAAAAAACAAAAAGAAAATGGAAGGACCCAATTATTCAGCAAGAATTCTTTGAGGAAAACAAGAAAAAACAAAACATTACATACACTCAAACATTCATTAATTTAATGTTAGGTCCTTAAGACCTTAAACTAAGATTTAGCTCACCCTTATGTGCACTCAACTAGTAGCATACATGCTTAAATGTCTCTAGAATGTCTGATTGGAATAAAATGGCAAAAGCATGAATGACACATTGACATCATTTGAATTTTTCAACTGACATGAAAGCCTCTGTATTGTGCAGCCTGACAATATCACAGTTATTAACCTAAAGAACTGACTACCAAGTATATAGTGAAAGTATTGATTTTTTTTGCCCTCTTGACTCTACACATCTGGAACATTAGAATCAAATAACAGTAGCATCATATTCAGTCTGACAGTTGTGTATACTATTAGGTAGTGATGATTAATGTGGAAAGCTTGTTTTTCACTTATTAGTACCCACTCGCTGACTGATAAGCTGCTGGCATAATTCTAATTTCCATCAAGGCCCTTATGGAAATGTACAGTACTGTTAGTGCCAAACCATCAGTGCTAAACAACATTTGATGAAAATTCCAGCTTTAACACACTAATTTAAAGCTCCTGACAGTGTGCTGCATATGAGTGACCCGGGAGATAAAAAGGGCTAGATAAAAGGGCTCTGGTTAGTCTTATGTGGTAATCTTAAAGGTTATTTGACTTTTGAAACTTGTTTATTATAATGTTTATTAACTAATCCCACTGCTTTAACAGAGCCAGTAACATTGTGAAAGACCTGTCCGTTACATGGACTCTTCTCTCTTCTATCTTCTGGGAAACAGAATCGAAGCAATGGTTCTGCAAGGCTGTGTAACAGTTTCATACCGCAGGTCATCAGCCTAATCAAGTATCATTCCAGTGAACTACCTCACTTTATACTGTACATACTTCTCATATTACACCCTGGACTTTCAATAGCACCCGCACTTTACTTTACCTTCTGTTTACTGTCACAAAAAGGCACACTCATGTCCAGTCGTTTGCTAAGATCATAATTTATCACTCACCCACTGCCTCTTATGCGATTTCGTACTAGTGGTGCAATATTAGTAACTCTGGAAGGTTCATTCCCATTATACTCGTACACTGTTGTATTGTCTACATATTGTATTGTTTCAGCCATACCTTGCACTTCAATGCTGCTTGCTGCCTCTTGTTCAATATCATACTTACATTGCATTGTTAATCACTCACGAAGGTTAATATCCCATTCACACTGTACTGCTATATTGTTGTTTAATGCATTGTCTATTTAATGTTTTGTCACGGTTGTAAATTGCACTTTGTTGAGTGCTGCTGTATGTTGCAATAAGGCCCATGGAGAAACGTGGTCTCATCTCACTATGTACACGTACACAGCTGCTGGTGTCAGAGTAACCTTGAACCTTTTTGTGGGAAGCAGTAATAGGCGTAGCCTCATTTATTTTGTGACAGTGAGCTTGTCATTGTATTTTTCTTTCATTTTTAGGTAAGTTATTTTGTTTGGATGGAGATTTCTTCAGTTTGGCTAAGATGGCCCGAAGGTATGCCTAAAGGAGCAAAATTTGAAAGCGACATCCTTTTTTAAGACTTTTTTATATTGCAGCTTGGCCTAGACAGGTTCTAACAGTAATATATTATTTAATCTTTAACATTTTATAGCAGTTCCTTCTATAAACATCTGAATTTCAAGTCTGTCTGGGAATATTATTGACACAGCCTGTTAGCCTATTAACCTTGTTTGCTGACCTCGTCATCTCACTCTAGTGAATCCAGTAACAGAGAATATACAAAGTAAACAGTTAAAAGAGAGCCTGTGCACATCAACCAGAAATGACTGATTTCTTTTTATAGACTCAGCATGTATTTTCAGAGCATGAATATTTTGAGTATTGTCCTCTAAACACGTGTGCCAAAGTGACTGAAGCTCAGCGGTCAAATGCTGACACTGCAATCAAATATACTAATGAATTTGTGACTCCCATAGAGACACTGGAGTTCATCAAAGTTGTATAGCTATCTTACTTAATATGAACCTTTTTGTGCTGACATAAAATACTACAATGTCCATTTTTGTGCTCACATGATCACACAAATGTCTATGTTTACACAAAAGCATGAGTTTTTGTTATTTTTTTCTGCCAAGTGTGTTAAATTATGAGCAAAAATGCACATTTGTGGCTGCAGGCATATGTGCTAATAAATTAACTTTCTTTCCAGTGTATGACACCATAGAAATAGTCATCAACACAGAAACATAATATTCTACATTACATGTCAGAGCTGTAACTGGATATATAACATTGCATGGTGAATATATACCATTGAGTAAAATACGGTTGTGTTGGTGCCAATCATTAGCATACACATACAAAAGTCTATATTTTTTGTATTAGTTGTAAAGTCTACTTTTTTATTTTATCTTGTTGTGTTGTATAGCTTTTAATCTATTGTTTTGCCACTTTCTGCTGCTTTTACCTTTGTACTGTCCAATTTCTGCAGTAGCAATGCAAATTTCCCGCTTGTGGGACTTATAAAGGTTGATATTATCTTATCTTAATCATGAAAAGGTACCAAAAACCTTTAAACTGGAGAACTAAGTACTGGACCAATGATCAATGGAAATAAGTACAGCAGGTTTAGGTGCCAGGTTTTGTGAAGTGCAAAACCACCATTTGTTATCCATGGTGGCATTGATTCACTCAGGTGGATCGTTCTGCCTATCTGTCTATCTACTGCCCATCTGATGGACCCTCAATTGAGCCACCATCCATTCTCTTGGTGCAATCCATCTGAGTGTCTGTACTTGGTATTCATCACCACTATGGAAATAAAGATGGAACCAAAGGCAAGGGCAATAACTGAGTGTTCATCAGGACAGAAGATGTGGGAAGGGTTTTAGGATGGGGGTGGGGGGCTGTATGTTGGCTAGTGTTGACGGTAAGAAAACTCATTCCATGGTTCATACTGCAGCTATGGACTCAAATTAAAAAGAAAAACCTGCCAGAAAGGTTAGGATGGTTTTCACTGAAAAACGAACTCCCTATTTTCTCTCATTGAACAGTCTCACTCGCTCGCGCTCTCCCTCTCTCTCTCTTCTTTCCTCTGAGCTGTCAAACTTAGTTAGCGGAATTATAACTTACACCCTGCCATGCCTGACTGGATCTGCTGAATTTAATGAACTAAATGTGAAATTCCAGGAATTAAGCTGTGGTAGGTACATCTCGGAGATCTACAAGAACCGCTTTTCAGTGAAGAGAAAAATGTGCATTTAATGTGTGTTCCACTATGAACTCTCTTCCTCAGACAGGGTCATTTCTGAGCATTTGGGGACCTTAAACAACATCAGATCTGGGGATCCCTAAATATTCTATCTTGTCTGTTTGGAATAAGAAAAAGAACGAATACTTCATTTGTTCATATCAAGAAAAATGTAATCAGCACTTAAATAAATGCAACAAAACAGTAAATTAATTAAATGCATACAAGGGAAAATTAAACCTTTTATACAACTAAACTGTCAACAAAAATAAATAAATAAATAATACTGAAATACAACTAAATAAATTACAATGCGTGCATTTGTATTTATTTATTTGTTTATTTACTCAATAATCATCTCCCAATATCATCACTTACACAAACCTGCCAGTAAAAACATTTAAAAGCTCTAAACCACGCTATGCCACTTATAGTAAGACTCCATTGCTCCATTTTTGTTGTTTTGTTTTTTGTTTTTTTCCTTTACAAAATTAAAAACATCATGTGACATTTACACTGTGTCCTAACTAGAAGCGGTTTAAGACTAAATTTAATTGAAAGGTTTTATTTCTTCTCCTGTTATGTTTTTGGAAGATATGAAGTTTTGCCCTGACAATGAACATATCAAAATGTGACCTGGTAGTTATTTATTTTTATGGGTTCTTCCTTTGCAGCCTTAACAAATACAATATCATATCAAACACTCCTCCTGTAAAAGCCTAAACCATCTACATTTCTGTACTTACTTTCGTAGATTTTGAACAGACCATTAGGAGAATCATTTTACTGTTCAACTTACTAATTTGCTTGCAAAAGACTTGTATTGTGTTCTCAAAAATGAGTTTATGCTTTAAGGTGTGAGTGAAGCTCCTGATTTGTAAAAGGAAAAGACACAAGGCCGAGAGAGAGAGAGGGTGCAGTGATTGTCATTCGGGAAGACACTCGTCCTTGAGTGAGAGAGATTAAGGGAAACAGTCATTAATTACAGCACAGCTGAGGACAGAGCGAAGATGTGACAGGATGACCCTGAGAACACACACTCAAACACGCCAGCATGTCGGCAAACACTCCCACGCTTACAGTGACACAGGACAACGGATGCGTATACTGGCTCAGCACAATACTTTAATGAAAAGAGGCAACTCCTGTGAGTTCCACTTAACTCTTTATTTTGTCAAGTTATGATTCAGTAATATTTCAGTAAGCAGATGGACCGATTGGCTCTGCTGTCGCTGCACCTAGCATAATGATGATGACCCTGTCAGTGTGTGATAGAGTTAGTTACAATTCTGCAGCTGTACTGTCCTAAACCTGGCTGACCTGCTGGATTTCCCATTCAGCCATATGACTGGTCAGCTGAAATTTCCTTTCTGTGATCTGATCTGATTGGTTGGTACAGTTTTCTTTAATGATATGACTGACTGGCCAACCCATTTCTCCACATAGTGTTTATGGAATTTACAGCATCAGTGTTGCTTAATTCTCACACACCACGCCTCTACAAAGGAACCTTCACTGGCTCCCTGTGGCCGCTCGCATTAAGTTAAAAACTTTAACACTTGCCTTCAAGGTCAAGAACGGACTTGCAGCCCCATGCTTATCAGTACTGATCAAGCAGCACATCACTTCTCATCCTCTCAGAGCTTCAAACACTGCTCGTCTGCAACCTGTGTTGCTCAAAAGAAGAGGAAGACATGCATCAAGACTCTTTTCAGTCTTGGCCTCCCAATGGTGGAACAAACTCCCTCTTGCAATCAGAGTCCCTCGCTGTCTTCAAACGTCACCTGAAGACCCACCTCTTAGTCACCAAGGAGCACCTTGGTGACTAACCAGTCCTCTCTTTTATCTCTTATACATCTTTTTCTTTATATTTAAAAAAAATCGCTGTCCCTTGCCTTCTTAACTGTTTGTCCTTACTTGTGTATTAACCTCTGACTCTTTTCTTTGACAGGGTTTGTTAAGATGTGTAACTCAGCTGGCATAACTTGGTAAAAAGCAGGTGAAGAACAGATGTAGACTACTGAAGCACAGATGTTTGTCGCTCTGGATAAGCGTTTATGGAATTTAGTATACGCTCTTATCCAGAGCGACATACATCAGTGCTTCAGTTTTCCACATCTGTTCTTCATACCTGTAAAGCTACACTAAGATCAACACCAGCTTATAACCTTTACTGCCAACTAAGTTACACACCTGCTCCCCGGGCACTGTGTTCCTGGCTGCCTGCTGCTTCACTTGGTGAATAGGTTAAATGCAGAAGTCATGCTGTTTACACTGTGTGGTGTGTTCACGTATGACAGAATGGTTACTTTCACTTTCACTTCAAAAAGAAAAAAGTCAGAGGTTAATACACAAGTGGGAAAAAAACAGTTAAGAGGGTAAGTGTAGTATATAGTACTTATAGTGTTATATATGTAGTGTTCTGTTTGGATCCTGCTAGTATCCCTGTTAATTTTGCTTTTCTGATAGGTAAAGACCCTCAGTGATGAAGACTGGCCTGTGTGTTTTTCGATCTGTGTGTCCATGCACTTAACACATCTTAAAAGCTACAAATATGCTGTAAGGCTTCATAAATATAATAACAGGTATGACTTGATAGTTTAGTTTTCCTTCCCTCAAACTGACCAGCTAGCTAAATTTTCCCTCCTACAGTCTGATTAGCTAGTCAGATTTTCATTTCTCCAGTATGACTGAATTTTCCCTCCCAGGATATGATTGGCTAGTTAAATTTTCACTCCTACAAATTTGTAGACTAGTTAAATTTTCTGCCTTACAATATGATTTGCTAGTTTCATTTTTTCTCCTGCAATATGATTGGCTAGTTTAATTCCCCCCTCCACACTATGACTCACTGGCAATCCAGCATGAAACATCTAAAACATCATCATAAAACTACTTGTATTAATGATTTTTTTTTCTCTGAATGCATGGAACACTTTTGCTGATGGTTTAAGTAGATAATGGCATTCTGGTATTCTTGACTCATTTAAAATACACACAATGGTGATATGGGACACGCACATCTGCACACAATGACGTAATGTAAAGTAAGCAAGAACATACACTAGCAAAACTTAAGTGGAGAGAGAGTGTGTGTGTGTGTGTGTGTGTGTGTGTGTGTGTGTGTGTGTGTATGTGGGACCTGCTGCCATCTTTAGCAGGGAAGCTGCTTTTACAAGCATCTGCTACATCTCTCTCCTTCTCTCCCGCTCTCTCTATCTCCCTCTCCTTCTCTCCCCCTCTCCCTCTCTCTCTCTCTCCCCCCTCCCACTCTCTCTCCTTCTCTCCCCCTCTCTCTCCTTCCCTCCCCCTCTCCCTATTTCTCTCTCCCCCCCCCTCCCACTCTCTCTTCCCCTCTCTCTCTCTCCC
>JBBPCX010000016.1:13663981-13674244 GCA_037974365.1 Hydrocynus forskahlii | reverse complement strand
TTCATATTTGATTCTACAGTGCATGGTCTCTCTCTCTCTCTCTCTCTCTCTCTCTATACATATATACATATACTTGATCACTTGTAATCAAGTAATTACGTTTTTCACTTATTCATGGAACTTGGCAATTTCCCAGTTGGCTTGCAATTTAAAGGGTCATCAAAATGTTTTGTTTCAGTATTTTTTTCTGTTTGAGTATTGGTGCTGTAATACTGCGACAGAAATACATAGCAGAGTTCAGACTTCACGCTCTTCTCACTGTGTGTGTGGGTCACACCTGATAGTACTACACTGTTAAAATATGATGAGTGTGGCATCATGCAGCAATGAAGAGTGTTTAAAAAAGTGAGATAGTGTTATGTTCTGGTGTGGGACTGTTATAATCACTTTCAGGAGGAAGTTTTAAAAAAGACTGTCACCCCCAGGGAGAAAGGGGGGGGCAGAGAGAGAAAGAAAGAGAGACAGAGACAGAGAGAGAGAGGCATGTAGACACCATGAAAATACACTGATGTCTTCCAGCACAGAAAGAACCTGATTAAAATATTTAAAACAGAGAAACCCTGCACACTTGTTTCTCACAATCTTAATTAACTTCAAGGTTGAAAGTGTGAAATTTAATAAAGGGGAATTAAAAGATGTTAATATCCTGCCAATGTACTGGCATGAATAAATTGAATTAAACCAGAGGAATTGGCTTCCAAGACTCTTTTTGTCTTTCTCTTGTTCTGAATCTCTCTCTCTTTCTGCCTGTGTGCCATTTGGGTGTGTGTTTGTGTGTGTGTGTGTGTGTGTGTGTGTGTGTGTGTGCGTACATAACTCAATAGCTCTCAGAGCTTTAAAGTAGCAGATGTGCTCAAGAGCAAGTGGTCCAAAAAGAGTGTGGAAGAGTTATTGTGTGTTTACGGGTGCATTGATGTAAGTACTGTAGGAATTAAAATTTAGGTTTAATTTAGATATTCTCCACCAGAATAAGTTTAGGCTGATTCACCCTTATATTTATCAATTGATTGATAAATAGTCCATTATTAATTGATTATTTATTTATTAATTAATTAATTTCCTGTCAAGCAGGGTTTATTAAGGAATCCAGCACAGAATATTTGGCCAGCAAAATAGTTCAGCAGGAGTACAGTAATTAACCCTTTAAAACTCTTCTTAATTGCGCTGTTAAAAAGAGCTTCGCTTTTGGAAAAGAGGTTACTAGAAAAGGGGTATTAGCTAATTATTATTATTATAATATTTATATTCTAAACCTTATTTGAACAAGAAACTGAATCACCGGTCAGTGTTGTGCATGAACACGTTCAATGAATGGTGTTCATTGAACACGTTCCTATTTTTCGTGAACGCTGAACTGAACGAGTCGGTTTACAAATATTAAACGTAACCGTGAGTGATGTTCACTCTTGCGAGACTGAACGCAGTTCACGTGATGGGAAGTTCGGCTCTTTTCAGAGAGCTGGCTCTTGTGGCAGGGCTCCCAAAGAAGAGCCGGTTCTTTCGGCTCCCAAATGGCTCTTAGTTTATTATCAACTGTAGCCTCATATTTTAGCCTAACTTGGCAAATATGAATGCTTTGTGTGTTAATAAAAAAGTGGGGAGCGGCTCTCACTCGCTGGGAGTCGGCTCTTCTGATTCACTACGAAGAATCGGCTCTTAGTAGCAAGCTAGCACAAGGGCACGCCGCGGCAGAAATACACATGGGAAATAAGCTTATAAATGGGAGGTATTTATGTTTAGTACAGCTAAATAGTTTAGCTGTGCATTTTCAGTAGTTTGATATGGTTTATTTTTAGTTATGTTCTTTTCTGAGCACTTTAAAAGATATGTCTTTGTGTTGATGTTTTCTGAATAAAAATTCTATATACAGTATACCTGCACCTAATTTTTTCCACTTTCACCATGACATGATATGTTGCTTAAGTGGTAAGATATATTCTCAACCTCAAAATTGGTTTTTAATGTAACTTACGTTTGTTATTGTTCAGTCATATGACAGATTGAAGGAGAAGATTGAAGGTTCAGATAGAAGGACGTTGTACAGAAAATGTAAAAAAAAAACAAAAACAAAAAAAACCCACGAACGTGAATTAGTTCATTTTTGAGCTGTGAACTTCGTTCAAAATTTAAAAAAATGAACTATGAATGTGAACTAGTTCGTTTTTATTTGATTGAACTGTATTTTCAACTAGTTCTTTTTCAGTGTGAACTGGCACAGCACTGTCACGATAAGACAACATTTATTTACCACGCTAGAAAAACACAAAACATACAAACACAGAATAAAATAAATGTGAGTGGTAATGGAGTGAGTAGTGACATTGACAAGGTTGCTGAAATTACTCAAGCATCCCTGAACAGTGTCTTCGTGAAACAACACAACCCAGTAATCAGAAGTACACGTATTATTGGAGTTGCAAGAAGTTGTTCAGAGTTCAGCAGGATTGGACGCAGATTGAACTTCTCGAAGTTTCAGAGTTCTTGGGCCTTGAAGCTTTGGAAGCTCAGAGGAGATGAGGCAGAGTTTCAGGCGTTGGTCTTGGTGCAGTTCGATGAAGGCTCAACATGGCAAGCTTATTAATAGAATTCATCAAACTATGTCCTAATTTGTATACACAGTCTAATTATTCATAAAACAAACTTCAAAATGCACAAACCATGATTATTACAATTTCTCCTTTAGTCATCAACAGTTATGATTTCCCCAAAAGCTTAGATCTTTAAGTTTGTAAATTAAAATCAAAGAAATCTCTTGACCTCTTTGTCCAGACCACATGGCCGGAGTCAAAGTGTGGGTGCTGTGTGGTTTATGACTTTCTTAAGGAGCTGTCCGGATTTCTCCATTTATCCTTTTAAGAGCATGTTTTTAAGATGAATGAGTATCAGGATTATTCACTTTCCTGACTGACTGATTAAAGACCAAACATAATTATTTTATCATGAAGCCAAGAAAAAAGAAACTTGAAAAAGAGCTATGACTTTCTCTTATCTGGTTAGACACACACAATTAATTTTTGCTAATTACATGGGAAGACACAGGATAGTTATCACAGAAAACACATCTACACATTTAAGTAAAAGAAAAGGGGAAAAAAATTTGCTCTCTGGAAATTGCAGGAATGTCTCTTTGGCTCTCTCACTGAGGCATGCAGCGTGAGGGGGGGTAAGCGTGTGTGTGTGTGTGTGTGTGTGCGTGTGTGTGAGGGTGACCGGTGGGTCAAGCTGATATGGATGTGGTACTACAAAGTTTCATTGTTCCTCTAAGTGGATATTAGCGTCGTAAAGATGCCTCATCAGCATTTGACGCATAACAGACTTCCTTGTCCAAGCAGAGGAGCTCTGTAGTAGACCTGTGCTGGCATTCTGAAGGGGGGGAGGAGAGGAGAAGGAGACGTGCGACGATGCTGACACAATTATGTCACTAAAACACACACAGTATCTGTGTGTGTGTGTGTGTGTGTGTGTGTGTGTGTGTGTGTGTGTGTTTTCTGGTTCCGGCTGCTGAAGCAGAAGTGAAGCCGTTTGCTCTGGATTCAATAGAGTGAGTTTAACTGGTGGCAGTTGGCCAAGCTTACAAAACCTGCTGTGTACAAAAGGACACTGCCCCTCATGGAGCTGTAACACCACCTTTCTGCTGTGTGTGTGCGCATTATACTGCAACTCTGTGGTGCACTGTCAAATGTTAAAATCAGAATGTGATGGTTTACAAATCATGTAAACCCATATATAATTGAAATAAGGCATAGACAGCAAAAGTGAAAGTTGAAACAGAGAAACTATAGTGTTATAAAAATGATATGCTCATTTCGAATTTGATGCCAGTAAAGCATTAAAAAAATAGCTGAGACAGAGGCAACAAAAGACTGAAAAAAAATTTGAATGCTACAAAAACAACAGTGGAACATCTCCCAACTAATTAGTTTAACTTGGAAAAGGTCATTAAAATGATTAGATAAAAAGGAGCATCCCAGCAATGAAAAAGTGGAAATAAAGATGAGAAGAGGTTCACCTCTCTTTGAAAGACTATGTGGGCAAATTTAAGTCAAATTGCAAGCAAAAATTGTAAAATTGAGGATTTCATCATCTACACTACAAAATATCATGAGAATCTGGAGAAATCTCTGCACTTGGCTGACAACCAGTGATGGATGATCCTGATCTTTGGGCCCTCAAGCTGCACTGCACTAAAATCAGACACGATTCTGTTGTGAAAATGCATGTACTGCTGAAAGTTAAGAAAGAAGAAACTATAAATAAATGTGATGCATAAATGTCCCCAACTATGGGCCCTAGCTCATAGAAGATGGAGTGAGATGAAATATAAAAGTGTCATGTGGAAATTTTGGAAACCACGTACACCTCGTCATCTGGGCTGAAGAGGAGAGAGACCATCTGGTTTGTTATCAGGGCACAGTTCAAAAGCCAGCATCCATGATAGTATGGGGGTGCATTAGTGTACAAGGCATGGATTGGTTGTGCATCTGGCATGGGTAGCTTGCCCATTAATGCAAAAAGGATATATCCAGGATTTCGACATATACTGCAATCCAGATGATGTCTTTTTCAGAAAACCCCTTTTTTATTTCAGCAAGACAATGCCAACCTACATTCTTCATGAATTACAACAGCAGTGCTCTTTGATAGAAGAGCCTGGCTTATGAACTGGCCTGCCTGCCATATAGATCTGTCACCCACTGAAATCAATAGACACATCATGAGGTGAAAAATACAATGGAGAAGACCCCAAACTGCAGCTGAATTCCTATATCAGACAACAGTGGGTCACTTTCAAAACTCCAGCAATAGGTTTCCTCAGTTCCCAAACATACACAGAGAGTTTTAAAAGAAGAAGTGATAAAACACAATGGTAAACAGGCTCCTATTCCTGACATCAAACTCAAAATGAGCATTTTCCAAAGAATTTTCTCTATTTTAACATTTGATATATTGTCTTTATCTTGATATTTTTGCAAACTGGGTTGAAAAAAAGAATATAAGACAAAATTATTCTAACACACTGTTCACCTTCACATTATTAGCTGCAGAATTAAAAGAAATATACTTTAAAGCTATAAAATTGATTCTGTCTGGGCTTCAGAATGAAGAGCTGCAGTAGATGATTCTAAAATGATTTGTTATATTTCAAAACTGAATATTTATCAAGAGTATTATTTAAATCTGAACTTTATTATTGTTATTATTGTACATAAAATGACCAAACAATATTAATATGAGAAGCGCTTCCAAATGTTTGAATGCTAAGTTATATCATTGTAACCAAACATTTGTTTCCTATTGTCCAAGATACTTGTTACTGCAACAGTGATAATATAATAATCCCACAATATTCCAACTATAATAACTATTCAAAAATTTCCATAATAATGAATGCATTTTAATGAATATAAGCATATCATGTATGTCTGCAGGTATGCATGTATGTATTGCTGAATTGAAAAAAACAAGCTGCTCATGCAGTAGTATGCCCTGAAGAAGCGAGCACAACTAGCCCAACCTTTTCCCTGTTTCTTTTTTTTTATGCCTTTAGAGTGCTCTCATTTCAACCCTTATCTGAATAATTGTAATAGGCCTTCTTATTGTGCTTTTATTTCATTGTTCTCAAATAGATGCACTGATAGGATGTTAACATTAGAAACAAGTCAATGCATAATTATCTACCCATTGTTCCAAGCTGTACTTCTTTCTTTTAAGCACACATACATCATGCACAACACAGAACAGCAACCTTTGCCCTGGAGCAGGGAAGTTACAGTGGAAAAGCAATCAGGAAGCATTCCTCTTATGACTGCTTCTTCTCTATGATTCGAAAAGACTTTCATGAGAAGAGGCCAATAACATGATCTCTGTCATAAGAAAGAGTGTGTAGGTTGTGGTGGGGTTAGATATGACCCATAATTTTCTTGATTTTTTTTTCCCAGATGAGGTCCACTATCTTCATGACTTTTAGCCTTTAGAATTAAACTGACTGTTTTTGTTACTGTCATACTAATATTATGTGAAAGACACCTGTTCTCACTGGCTGCCCTGTATTGTGCCACACCAGGCCAGACTGAAACACTCCTTATTACTCCTTATTACATAATTGTCTTGAACTAAACTGTGCTAGACTGAAAGGGTGACCATATGCAAATACACTGGTTTTGTGACATCACAAAAACAATTCAGTCAATTCAGTCCTGATTAGTTTTCATATATGGACTGTAAAGCCTGGAGAGCGAATGGGTTTAAATATTTAACAGTGTTTACATACTACAGCAAGACAATTCAGACAATTTTCCTAGGTTGAATAAGCAGATATATGTAAACGCATTATGTATATGCAGCCTCTAGGGAAGCTCCCAGAATGCTCTGTATCGAGAGAGAAGAGAAGGAGCGCCAGTGTGGGGAACTTCACTCGCAGAGACTGTTTGAGTTTCAGACTCCCTCACAAGCTCCCCTAAGACTGAAAGCAGCCTTTTCCTTCTAAGAGAGCAAGAAAAAGAAGAGAAGAAGGGGCAAAAAATAATCATCATATCATTTCAATTTTTCGCACACACATTGGGTCTTGCTGGAGTTTCCACCTTTTCCCATTACCCGTTCTGGATGGAAATCAGGGGGAGATTTTCTGCTTCTTCTCTGCGCTTGGGGAGCGACACCCCTTTGCCACCGTTTGCCTGCCGTAATGCCGATTACACACACGCACAAAGCTCTTTAAAACGCTTATTTGAGCTGCCTCCAAATTTGCGCAGATTGATTCAGCTGCCTGCCGCCTCTCTGTTGTGTTAATACGGGAGATGTATCATTCATGAGTCTGCTCTGGAAGACGTTAAAAAAAGATTTCCCTAAGCTGAGGCCTACCGCTGTTAGCAACACGCATGCGCGCATACACATATACATGCCAAGATAAATGCACACATAAATACTCTTTAAAAGAGAAACAGAGAGCGAGTGCTTATATATTTACCTGTATTTATTCACTTTAGGCCCTCAATACATGCTCAGTCACTGCGTAGAAACTGGCAACCTGTTTTTGAGCATTAATAAAAAAACTCACAAGCCATTAGTACAGCAGTGTGAAACCACACTTCAAAAACAAACAAATCCAAAGCCAGCAATCACCACCCAGACACTCCAGGATAAAGAAAACCCACAAAATCCACTTGGATGGGCTTGACAAGTCGGTAGGTTGAGCTTTACACACTGTGACAGCCTATACACACTATTTGTCAGTATAGGAAAGACTCATTCCAAGCTGTGAAATGAAAGGATTCAGAACTGTGGATAGCTCCACATTTATTGACAACTGTTCAGCACCATGGACAGCACCCAAAATCAGCCCATTGTCATTGAATCAGGGCATATGAACATACGACTTCAAACACCAGGTCATCAAAGCTTGTTCTATAACTCAACAGAGTAGGAGTGGATAGGAACTTAAAAGACAAATAGCATGGAAAATGACATTTTTTGTGTACATCACAACTTGAAGCATGTAAACATTGTTAAAGATTAAATATATACAATTCACTCCTCATACAGTCCATATATGCAACTAAACAGCAAAAACTTTCATTGCTTTTAGGATGTCATAAAACCAGTCCATTTGTTTTTGACCCAAGGTAATGTAGAGTTTAGCCCTGACCAATCATGTTGAAGTTAAGAGTGTTTCAGCCTGGCATACTTTTTGAATGATACACAATAGAGTATAGCCAATCAGATCACAGGTCATTTAAATTGATCAGTTATAGGCACAGTAACAAATACAGTGTGTTTTGGGTACGTAAAACTTCACAAACATTCAAACTGTACAAAATGTATAATACAGACCCTTTAAACAACAATAAACAATGCAATCAAAGTTCATGGACAGTAGCCTTGTGAAGTCTCTTAAACTCAACATGCAGCACAGACTTTAATCACCCCAGCAGCAGTCATACACACTCTCATAGGTAATATCCATAATATCCAGACTCTAGTTAGTAAGTAGTCTAGACCGTCCAGCATTAACCTCAAACTCTCCCTTTGCCTGCTTCATTAATTTTATAAGTGAATCCAGGATTGATACATGTTTTTAGTGGTCATGTGCACTTAAAAAAGGGAATAGGTGCAATGTATGTTTATGTTGTAATGTTATACTGAAACAGTCCTGTATATATTGCGGTTATGATGAGGTACTGAAGCTAATGAACCAGAAAATAAACCTAAAATTAAATTAAATTTGAGTTCCAAGTCTCTTCAAGTCTATATATAGAAACAAAGGTTATGACAATAGAGACCACTCAGTGTGCCATAAATGGTGAATGTGTAGAAGTGGTGGACAGCTTTTGCTTACTTGGATAAATTATTAACAACAAAGGATCCAGCAGAAAGTTGACACAGATTGGCACTCTGCAGAACAAGGATGAAAGATCTTCAGATGTAATAATGTGTCTCTTCAAACAGAGATTAGAAATGTCTTTGCACTGGTCTTTGAGAAAGCTGCACAACAAAAATATTGATGCTTTTAAATTCTGGTACTGGCGGAAACTTTTGAGGGTACCTTGGAAGAAAACAAACGAATAGATATTTGACCAAATCAAGCCTCATCTCTCCACACAAGCCCAGACAACCAGACTAAAGCTCTTGTTTTGGACACATTATGAGAGGACTCAGTCTACTGGAAAAGACTGTTATGCTTAGAACAGTTAAAGGTAAAAGAGGAGAAGGAAGCCAGCAACAAGGTCGATGTAAACAATCAGAGCAATCAGGATGAAAACAGGATTAAGGGAAAGTCTGGCTTACTTTCCCTTACTTCCCCTTGAAATGAACCAGACTTTCCCTTAATCCTGCTACATGGTACAGGACCCTGAACAAGCTATTAAAAAACTTGAATAAAAAATACAAAAAAGAAGAAACACTATTCAGTTGGTTGTCTGTTTTCAGAAGCAACTCAATGGCACTTCAGTACAGTATTGTTTAGTACAAGTTACAAGTCCATTGAGTATGAGCTGTTCATTTCTCAGAATCAGGAAAGGAAGCCTCAACTAAATACTGTAAATATTATTAGTCTTGTTATGCGTGTTTTATTTTATACAGTACTCCTAATTACACTCACACTCATGGATCCAAAAAACCTTGTAACAGTTAAAACTTCTCTGAAACCCACAGTGGAGTGGTCTTCTCTCAGTGGGAGAATGGACAGAATCACTGATAGATTTTTTATACTGTATGTACACTACCAGTCAAAAGTTTGGACAAAGGCAAGAAATTCCACTAATTAACTCTTGATGAAGAACACCTGTTAATTAAATAGCATTCCAAGTCGATACCCCATGAATCAGACTGAAAAAATGCCAAGCGTGTGCAAAGCTGTCATCAGAGCAATAGGTGATGTTTTCAATGTTATTCTACAATGCAGCCAATAATAAAAACAAAGCAAATCGTTGAATGAGAAGATGTGTCCAAACTTTTTATTGTAGTGTGTATCTAAAGTAGGTAAAAAAATGGTATATAGAAATGAACTACATATTTGAAGATTGTCCAAAATATGGTCTAAACAACTCAAATCAGTCGTTTGTGTTACATAACTTACATATGACTAACTTTAGTTAACAGCAACAACCTTAGGTTTTCCAGTGAGGAATTGTATTAATTTGGGTTTGTGTGTGTCTGACTCATACAGTGGTCGTGTATCAGTCAGCTCAATAAAGCATGTGTTTCTGACTCCCACTTCTAGCCAGCTCTTGTTAGGTGTAACTGCAAGACTGCTGTCATCTGTGGCTTTCGCTCATCAACTGAACCTGTGAGAATCTTCGCCTCGGAGCCTGCAGTGAGCTCTGGGCTTTGCTGATCAGCCTCCATGCAGAATAACAGGGTAGAGAGAGAAATCTGGACTGCATCTCCAGCTCCACGCTCCAGCGCCTGCTGATCCGCTCCATCTCTCTCAGCAACACCATCTCAGGCCTCCTACGGCAAGTGAGACAGCTTGGAGGAATAAGGTGAAACAGCAGGAGAAACTCTCTTTTTTCTAAACTGAGACTAGGAGGTTGATGTGAATGTTTTTTATAACCAGTTTGTGTGATATAAGAATTAACAGGGAACGTACTAACTAAAAGATCTGTATGATTAAAACTCGTTAATCAAGAAACCTTATATAATACAGTTTGATGTAATATGTACTCAGTTAATGTTTGAAAATTCTCTTGGCAGTCAAGTCAAGTCAAGTAGGTTTTTATTGTCATTTCTACCATATACACAGTACATAGTAAAAATGAAACAACGTTC
>JBBPCX010000016.1:13641250-13654364 GCA_037974365.1 Hydrocynus forskahlii | reverse complement strand
ATACAGGATTTTTTTATTTGGAAGGACTTCAGGGGTTGGTGTTTTTTGATTTTCTCTGCAGTTTTAGTCATGGTCAGTTCTACGTTTCCTCTTAACATCCTTCCAACACAAAGAAAGCAAGGCAATTATGCTCCCTTGGACTCCCAACCATGGACTGTTATTCTTTGCATTTATAACATTATTGAATCTAATATTTATTTTGAAAGAAAAAGACCTTCTAAATGTATTTTCCCTTTGTTAGTGCTCCTCATATTTGGCATACAGGTTAGGTTATCCACACTCTGTAAGCAGGCTAAGATATAAGCACATTAATAAATAATTACTCAGTCATGTTTCTCTGCTCGTGGTGAGATGAATATGCTCCGTCCCTCTTTTTCATATGGACTGTAGACTGTATGTGAACCAATAGAATATTAATTCAAAACATGCTTACTCTCAAGTTGCTGGAGTGCTGGGCAACAGAAGGCAGCTATGATTTTTAATTAAGGATCAATGAGCTCATAGAACATCTGCTGAAGGCGATGAGGTGCAAAGCCGAGTTCAGACTGAGCTGAGAGACTGCATTACCCATGCTGCCCCTACGGTGCTGCTCATTAACTCACATACTGGGTAATGGAGTACAATTTCAGCTTAATGGCACTCATTAACGTGGTATGGGCAATTTAACAACAAAACCTATTTAGGCTGTCAAAACGGAGATTTCAGCACAACAACAAAGTTTGAAGGAGTGAGGGTAAAAGAAGTGCTGGACGGTCAGCCTCTAGAACCTCTAACCCCCACCCACCAACCTACATCTGTGGTCCTCATAAGCCACTTGCATCTTGTACTTCAGATTGAACCTTAAGTAACTTAAGTAATGTGTGGCCACAACATACCAAGATATTGAAATGGGATTCTAAAGTGTACTCACAACATGACATGAGGACAGCTTAATTATCCCGTTCCTATACTTTACCTTGGCCGCACATTAGTATCCCATTCCCATGCCTTATTAAGTAATAACCACACATTAGGATGCCATTCCCATGCTGTTGTTAGTTACTTTTTAATAAGACAGCATAAATAAACTACAACATAAAAGCAGCACTTATCTGCTGTTAAACTAATGTTAATATCACTCTGCAACATACTGTAAATATCACTGGACTGGAGCTGTGTTAAGATTTCTCTGTACCCCAAGGTCAGGCTCCTTTCTGAGCTCTGGTTCCCCTTAAGGTGTATTAAAGTATGCTGAGAACATTTTTTGCTCACTTGCTAGCTGAGACTTACAAACTTTAGTAAAGTTCTTCTGTAAAGCATGTAAAGTTACATGCAGAAAAACCTTAATGGCACCAGGATGATTTGGCTAACACTCAAATACAAATTATAACAACAAACCATTGCTATCCAAACCACAAATCCCAAATATTAACATTATTTGATAGGCAAAGTTTAAGCAAATGAGATTTTATTCTATTTCTGTTGTTCCATGTGTCCCAAAGTGTGCACAAAACATAAAGAACAACTAGCATTTTCCAAAATCATAAGACAGAAGATTTTTATTATAGTTTTGATATAATAGTGATGAAATACAGCATTTACTTACTGTATGTCCACCAGCAGAAAGGAACTTAGAGGCAAGTCCTACTACTTATGAAAACCCTTCTGGCCTCCCCCTGAGCCATGGTCAACCTCCAGTTACTTAGCTTGATAGAATCAGGTGAATGAATTCTAATGATTAATGAAGCTATATATTATTAATGCTTTTCCCTAAGAACACAGAACATTTACGGCATTTCTTAAATATCTTTATATATTCAGGTCCTCAAGTTTCTCCTGGTGCTCTGTATTATTAGGCTGTTGGTGCATTGAGGCGAGAGAAAGGTGGATATAGCGAGGGAGAGAGAGATGGTGATGCAGTGAGGTGAGGGACTCTTTGATATCAGAGCTGGGTAATCCACTCTTTCATTCCGCTGTCATGTCTTCATCCCTGCGCCAAAGTGCCCTTTCATTAACCTTTGACTCCAGTCGCTGCTGCGTTTGAAGTGCCTGGACTTAAATTGGCTTATCCCTCTCTGCCATTGTTTTTTTTTTTACCCCTGACTCTTCTCTTTTTTCTGAAAGTATCACTTTCTCACAGGTCTCTTGAAGTACAGAACTTGGAAGAATCTGCCCTGTGAAGAAGTCTTCAGTTCCTCTCTACAGTATAACTGCTTTGCTTGGCTTTATCACATAAATCCATTTTCTGTAAATCAAAAAATACTGGGTCTAGGTTTTCAACATCCCTCAGAATTTATACTGAAACCGATGCATGTTTTTCCAGCAAACCACTTGTGACAGACAGTATTAGGCCATTAGCCTATGCAATTAAAAAAAAAACCTTAATTATCCCTGCAGGGCAATTACAAGGCAGGAAACCAAAATGTACTACTAATAGCAAAACTGTGGAGTGGAAAATGATTATGTGACTACTACATTTGCTTCTTGACACTTAAATATTAACCTTGACATTACAGTTCCTGTGGCTTACTGTTCTCATTTAGTTTGTATGAGCCATTGAACAATTTGAACTGCCCTAAAATCATTGCACCTGGAAGTAAAATTGCAGACTCAAGTTCATGTCACTTCACAATAGTCAGATTAACACTTCAAAGAGCCAAGCGACAGTCTCAGTTATATTTAGTTAAATTAGTCCAATAATAAAGTTAATAATAACAGAGGCAGGGAAGAACTGATTTTTCAATGTAATTTAACATATAATGTAATGTACATGTAATCTCCCTTCTCAGTAATTGCCCTGTGGGGATCATTAATGGCTATGAAATTGAACTGAACTGATACAGTCCAGAATATCCACTACATTTTAATACAACCAGTGAGCTAGAAATAATGGAAACACGTTGCAGAAGGTCAGCATTCATATGGCTACATGACTTAAATAAACTTAAATAATCCTTTCAGGACAATTGACCTAGTCCTTTATAAAGGTTATTCAAACAAGTGTCCATTTTCATAAAGGGTTCTTTTCTGAACTGTAACGTTAAGTTGACAACGTCTGTCTAAAGAAAGTGACTTTTTTTTTCAAACATCACATTGTAATAACACTTGAAATGACTTAGTTGTGTTAAGGTAGACTTCAGAAAGTTAAATAACATTGGCACAAATAATAGCACCAACTGCCAACAAGAATCACTTCACACGGATGTTGGGTCAGCTCCACATCAAAGCTTTTAAATGCATTAAGCCTTTATAAATGTGTGTACAAATTTGGCAGTTTGATTGTGTACGTTGTCCCGTAACCTTGATGAAATGACTTAACATGTTATGACTACCGACTTTGTAGCTCAATATTTTTGACTTATCAAAGATGAAGTGGTGATTATGTGACAAAACCTGAGGTACTGATTTAAAACTTAACAAATGTGAGCACTGATATGGAAATGTAATGTATAACAGTTATATTACAGAGATTTTGATAGTTATATTTTTCTGTCTTTGAGAAAATATTTTACCCTTTTTTCCCTTTTCTCACCATTATTTTTGCAACATTATGCAAGCAATCAGTGGCAAAATGGTAAATCCATGAGGGCAAATCTCTTTCTACATGGATGCTTTACATGAACTTCATCCAGTTTTTACTTCGGCTTCATTTCCCAGCATGCTGTGATGACTTGCTCTTGGAAGCTAATTTGAGGCAATTTTGTAAAACCACTGGCACATGTTTGGAAGCTGTCATAACATGCTGTGTCATTTTACTACAGATAGTGAAATGACTCGGCACAAATACTAACACCTACTGCCAACAAGAATCACATGGATATTAAGTCAACTTGGCATCAATGCCTTTATGACAATTGGATTAAGCCTTTATACATGTTTGTATAGTTTTATAGTAGTTGTAAAAGGGTTATGTAGGTTGTCATGTAACATTGTGAATGTTGCCTTTCAATAAATTGTTACCATTTAGTTCTAGCACTCTGGAGGAATGCAGTGGATGTTCAGAACTAGGCCATCAGTTTATATCAATTCAGTACTGTTAATGGCACTATTCAACTGAAGAACTACTTTAGATAGTGATGTGTGAGTTTGGAATAAGAATGATTCACCACTCAGATAATACTCTCTCACTTGTGGTTTTGTGGGGGTCTTGACCTTTAATGAATGGGGGAAAGGGAACTAATGATGCAGAGAAATAGATGGACTGCAGTCTGTAATTATAAACTACAAAGTGCACCTTCATGGAAAGCATGTGTGACAAAATGGACAATTGTGTAGATTTACAACGTATTTACCTAATGAAATTTATAAATGTTCCATACTAGATAAAGTTTATCATTGTCTATGACAGGAACAATTTTGAAACTTTTATTTTTAAGAATTTGTCTGAAAAAATGCAGAAGCTAGCTGAGTCATGAGCTTGGTGTGAAGTGACAGAGAGAAAAATACCATTCGATCTTTACATTATATTGGTCAAATGTGCGTTTTCACTTCAAAGTTGCTCATTCCACTTCAAAGACTCAAATAATCAGCTCAGCCCCATGCAATTCAAATAATAACGATGGCTTCCTTACTGATTCTGTGCCTGCTGAGGTGCAGGTGCAGAATCAGTGAGTTTTAGAGATTTAGACCTCAATTTTACTCCTCCAGAAATGAGAGGTAAGGAAGAACAGCATTAATGGCGATTCAATTATAAGACTAATCCAGTGGTAAGTTCTTATTGGAGGAAATGGTCTAGAGCTTGAGCCTCGTTAACTAATCTTTAATTAGAGGATGTTGATTGGATAGCATGCCTGTATAAGTACTGTCTTACTGACCAAACTACATTAAAGCATCAGAGCGGAGGAGACGAATTGGTCCAAGAAGAGGAAAGGTGTGGAGCTGAGGAAGGAGAGAGAGAGAAAGAGAGAGAGAGAGAGGGAGAGAGAGAGAGGGAGAGGAGGAGGAGAAGTAGAGAGAGGGGGGGGAGAAGAGGAGGAGAGAGAGAGAGAGAAGTGTGTCTCAGAAGTGTGGAAACAGATGAAACATCAGGGTGGGTGCTAAGGCAGAGGGAAAGAAGGTAAGAGAGAAGCTTTAGAGGAGTGTGAGGGAGCAGAGGGAGAGAGATGAGGAAGCAGGGAGGAGATGAGGGGTTTACTGATAATAATGCCAGTCTACAGCTCATCATTTTTAATCTGGGAGGACACTCTAGGGTCAATTATTATAATATTTTCAAAGCTAGCTGGACTTAGTGGGGTTCAGCAAGGGTTCATGAGTCATGCTCTCATCTGATGCAGTTTTATATGGTCTCGTTACTCAGATGATAACTTGAGATCCCCTAAAAGAGGAAGGGATTATGAGACCGAAGAATGGAGGCTCTTTTATAGCTGCACTATGGTTTCAGAGCTCAACAACCATTAATATACACATATTTCAATCTTAGAGATGTATCAGATATGCAAAAAATAAAACCCTGCAAACGTTTGCACTTCTTGTTCAGTATCTTACTGATATGCGCTTGTTGGTTTTTGCACTTGAGGGATGACACTATTGAAGCCATGAACAAGAAATGGAATAAAAATTAACTAACTTGTTTGCTACAAGCTGAAAAACTTAATCAGTATTTTAATATGTCTGTTCTGAGGTTACAGAATGAAAAATATGATGATGATGATAATAATAATAATGATAATAATAATTATTATTATTAGTAGTAGTAGTAGTGGTAGTAGTAGTAGTAGTAGTCATAGTAGTAGTACATCACAAAACAAAGTAGTACATCACATACAAATTTTAAACAAGACATTATTTTCTTTGCAAGCTATTTTTTAAAGCTATTTGATTTTTCATTATATAGGCCTTTCAAAGATGTAGTCCCTTGCTGTTCAGATATTTTAAACAGTACACACTCATATGCGACTGAATATTCATGCTATATTTGCAGCCAAAAATCGCTGACACACACATATAGTGCCACCCAGATTAATATGCACTTATCGGTTAATTACAGCCTATCCGATGTTAATTCATGTGTAAGATCAAAGCCGTGTACAAACAGGACACATGCTGACGTGTCTGTGCTGTGTCTGTGTCAGTACGACCAAAGAGAGTGTCAGTGTCACTCCCACGTGACGCGTGCAAGCAGATGTTCATCTGTACAAGGTGATTCATTGCCATTCATAAAGAAAAGCATCAGAGAGGAAGTACCTGAAGCACTTAACAAACACATTAGTGTTGATTGCTGCATAAAGCAAAGCAGCAGACCTTCCTGCTGTGCCTCAGAGTGCATGTTTCAGAGGCCAACCACTTAAGGGTGGGAACAGATTTGGTCTTTAGCTGAACTTAATTACTTTTCAAGGAACAGCCTAAACGTTTTCCATCAAAACATATTTTTCTTCACAACATTCTTAAGTGAAAGGTATACTCCTATGATAAGAAACACGGGACCATGGGGACGGTGAATGAAGCGAGGACCACCATAAATATATCCAGGAGCATGATGCGTCCCTGGAATGGGGGACTTGTTCCACCTTTAATGCAGAGGACAGATATTCAAGTCCCAATCACACCAGTGGGAAATTCTGGCCATTTCACCAACTGCTAGCTATTAGTTATCCCCTTTCAGTGATTACATCAAACTTGTGGCCATTTGTGTGATTGCTGAGGCTATTTTGAACCTAAAGAAGTGTTTTCTGATGAAAATAAGGGGCCAGTTTTGCTTTTGGTCTGAGGGGTAAAGTGGAGGATGCAAGGAGGTATTTTACAACCTATTAACTTAAATAGACATGTACTATTTTAGCTTACCTTGTATAATATAATGATAGAAAGGACTCTATTCTCAGGATCAAAACAGTCTCATAGAACTGCTAGCATGAAAACAGTTCAGTGATGTCATTTCCCAGGTCACTAGATGAGTTCTACATGAATATTACAATGCTCTCCATTTTTTTCTTATAAAATTGATATTTTGCAATGTGCTCCTATGCCTGAGAGGTAGATTTGTGCAAAACAATGACATAGAGAAACACATCATTATTCACAACATTCATATAGTCCACTTCCAGGTGTATTATTAGATCATGGGAAAATTTCACAAGATTGGAGTTTCTCAACTGCATATCGGAGGTCGGTTTTGTAATATATCTCTGTACAGAAGCATGCAATCCACATACAAATGACATGCTTATTAAAAAAGTGTCTTTACAATGCAAAGTAGAGATGATGTCACTTTGGTTCTTCTTTTCTTTGAGAGGCCTCCTGTGCACAACCCAGCAAGCTTGACAGCCAGAGCTCTTTGTGAGCATGCGGAAGACAATGTGAGTTCTAAGCTGCGATACCACCCAGAAGCTCACATCTTTGCGCCTTACACCTGCTGTTTCACACCCGCTGTAAAATTTTGTTATAGCATATAAACACTTTTTAAAGGTGGCTTTCAAGGAGAAGCGTAACCTTTCCTGCGAGTCAGATCATGTCAAGGTATAGCCTTGGTGTGTAACTGCAGCTGACATCTTGGTTTTCTTCCAACTCACCCCCACCTATTTCTCCTGCCTTCTTTACAAAACTGTTCATGTTTCTGTGCAGTTGCAATGTGGCACATCCTGGAACATACAGGTCTAGTTATGCCCCTGCTAATGGAAAAAATCAGTAACAAGCTCTTCGTGATCTGAGCATGTAAGCACACACACTCAGAGACTATCACAGGGACTCCAACAACAAAGGAAGCATGGTGCTTTTTTATAACTTGACTAGGCCACACAGAGCCCTGACCTCAACCCCATCCAACACCTTTGGGATGAACTGGAACGGAGATTGTGAACCAGGACTTTTCATCCAGCATCAGTGCCTGATCTCATAACTACTCTACAGAATGAATGGCCACAAATTCCCAAAGAAACACTCCACAATCTTGTGGAAAGCCTTCCAAGCTGTTATAGCTGTAAAGTGGGGGACCAGCTCCATATTAAAGTGGATTTGTATGGATTAAATGCAATATGGATTTGAATGCGATGTTATTAAGGCCCTGTTGGTGTAACGGTCAGTTATCCCAATACTTTTGTTTATGTAGTGTATATCCTGCCTATATAAGTGACAAAAATTACCTTCTCATTTGCAAAAACCCTCTACCCCTCACCACTCCCCTCCACTGTGGTGTTGGATTCCTGTCACCGAACCACTTCCCTCATAAAGGCCACTTTGTAACCTTTGTGCCTTTGTGCTTCTAAAATGTGGCACTTTTAGCTTTCCAGAGTAAAACAAAACAATCCCTATTAAAAGTGTGTGAGTGAGTGAATTTTAGATTAGCGCCCCAAAGAAACCGCAAGCATAATTCTGTTTTTCGTTTCAGCCAATGTAAATGTCCATGTGCTCCTTGAATACATTCGTTTCTTTCTTCATTAAGCATTTCTTCATTAAACATGCACAGCTGGCACATATCCAAAATACTGTGATTGTTTATGCTTCTCAGTGTAATTAAAAGTTAATGATGTGGCTGGAATGATCGACGCTTTAATACATATTCTGATGTTTCTGCGTAAGGCCCCCATGGCAGTGCTGAAAAATTGCCACCACCACAGCTGTAAGTATAGCCTGGGCTTGTGCATCCGTATAGTTGATCTAGGCAGTCGCTCAAGGTGGCACTTTAGAAAGGGCGACCAAACTTTGTCACTACCCCCTCCGCCTCCCCTGAAATATAATGCTGTCTAACTGTTGGCCCTATTATTAGGAGTTCCATCCCCAGTGGTGCCGCAGCCAGATTTAGAGAGAGCACAACTAGGTCCACTCTCTGTGGGTGGGTAGTATGGCCTTCCCTCTCCCCACATCCCTTGGGGTGATGCTAGTTGGCATGGGCATCTGTTAGCTGACATAACAGAATTGGCATTTGGCACTCTCCTCCAAGCATGTTACACTGACCAATGACTTTGCAATGGCAGCAGTTTGAAAAGATGCAGTGGCACCTCATATTCTAACCTTCACCTTCCCAGTGTTGGTGGCATCGCATGATAGAGTACTGGCTAGTACATGAATTTCTGAATCTAAACATCTTTTTTTATGAATCACCCATTTTAAGTCAAGAATAAGTACATCTTATTCATTCATTTCATGACTGACGACATTCACTTCTCTGAAATACAATATTCCACATGTCATATGTTCAACAGGATGTTCACTGTCCAGAAAAGAAGGACAGAAAACTCTCCACTTCTTTTTTCTTTATTTTCAGTGACATTGTGATACAAACCAGCATGGTCACTTTAAAAGTACAGCCTTGTTATCTAAATTATAAAATGAAATTAAAAAAGGGAAATGTTTAGAATGTCCTTATGTCCTTGTGCCATGGACATGTCTTTGTGGCAGGAATGCTGGTTAACATTGTGCGTGCTGGCTAATTTGATGCTAAAAAAAAAAAACCTAAATACTTATTTTCAACATTGTTACTTTAAGCCAATACCAGCAATCATGTAAAATGTCATTTTTCCTCTGATAGGCTACAACATTTTGAGTGGTTAAATGCATGCTAGCGCAGATACAATTCTGAAGAGTTATGAAGTCTAAATTTAACTCTAAATGGTCCCACTTGTGGAATCCCCCAGACAAACCAGTGGTCTTTTTTGTGAGTCAATGAAAGAGGAGAGCAGGTCGCTGTCTTGCCACTGTTTCACTGGCACACTATTTTGTTTGTTTGGATAGTTATTTAAGAACCTGTACATTGTGTCCCACCACTTTTGGAAGTGTAGGGGTTGAGGAGGTGCCGTGACACGTCTAAAAGGGGCTACATGGCCCGCACAGTTGTTAATAATCAGTGATAATTGCAGCCCCATGTGCTGACAGGTGTGCGTTATTGTACATTTGTGATATGATATGCATGTCATCCTGCGTGCGTTTGGCTGTGCATGCTGTGAGCGGGCGGGGGGGTGGGATGCTCAGCATCGGCATCTGTTCCCTCTCTGGGGAGGATTATTTTCCTCAGTTAGGAAAATTATAAACACGGAGGCCGCTAGAGTTGCACCAGAATTTTAATGAGCTTGTTTCATGTTTTAGCAGCCATGTGGAGACGTGCTAGGAGAAGTGAGCGTTTGCTTCATGACTTCCTTTCTTTAGCTCATTACCTTACTATTTTTGCTGCTTAGCACATTTTCTCAACACAAGCAGCGTGTAAGAACACAGCAACAGAGTTTTTTTCTCATTCTCTCCTCTGTGTGTTGCAGTGCTCAAGTCAGCCGTACTGAGCTGAGGTGCGCAGATGTTTGCACTATGTTTGGTCCTCAGATTTTGCAGGTATTTAGGTCTTGTGTTTGTGTGTGTTTTATTTATTTATTTTTGTGTTCGATATCTGCCCATTTGGGTAGAGTTCATGATCAGAAGTAGCTGAATGAAATGTTCAGCCTGGAGAAGTTTATTAACCTTTGGTGAGCTGCTTGGACAGTTTGGGCAGTTTGGGTGACCCCTCAGCTGGACGCTGAAACACTTTTTTCAGCTGCTGCTGAAAACAGTTGCACACACGCACTGCTCCTGAACCCTTAAAGTCAATGCAAACATACACACACACACCACACACACACACACACACACACACACACTTTTTCAAGGCCTCTGCAGTCAACACACACACACACACATTCCCAATACTTGAAGGTCCATAGAGACACACACACACAACACACACAAACTCACACATGAACTATGCTCCAAGGCCCCTGCTGTCAGCTGATGTAACATCTCCATCAGCTCTAGACAGGCATGCACACACACACACACACACACACACACACACACACACACATTCAAGCACCCTGTCCTTTCTCGCCAGAAGCCAGGCTTGAGTGTGATTAGTGGTTATGAGGGCTGGGGTGAGAAAAAAGGAGGATGCAGAATGGAAGGCCTGACTCAGTAGATAAACCTATTTACCTTCAGAATCACACCAGGTAATTGCTGCTGTAGTGGCGTTTCTTGACAGGGATATTTTTGAAAACACACCGATATGGGAGTGTTATGTGTTTAGAGAGAGAGTGTGAGAGTGTGTGTGTGTGTGTGTGTGTGTGTGTGTGTAATGGATGTCTGATCTGCAGGAGGCAGTCCCTGCAGGATATTCAGTTAAACAAAACAAAGTATACACAGGACATGACAAGGATACTGACCAATACTGATATATTTATTGCTATTCTGTTATCACCAAGTAGCTCAGGAGCTCACAGGAATGAGCTGGATTTCTTCAAACTGTGCCTTATACAGAAAAGGACCTGCATTTTTTTTCAGACAATGGATATACATTCTGAAATTTTGGGAGGACGTCCAGATGAAAGTTGACTAATGGTGGAACCATCTGTTTTCCTCTGGTGAATTGTGTCTCCAGCTGTAGAGACTGTTACATATGCTTGGTTGGCAATCTTCTTATATCCCCATCTATTATCATGCAGCTGCACAGTCTCTTCTCCAAAGTCTTGTGGATACTTTAGACAAAGTCTTGTGGATACTTTAGAGATAACAAAACTGGTCTAGAATGTTCGAGATGTTTTACTTGATGTTGTAGATCATGGGTATTATGTCTCAAGACTCTCACTCACACTTTCTGTAACCACACACCATTCACTCACACCTACAGTTAATTTAGAATCCACAATTCACCTAACAAGCAAGTCTTTGGACTGTGGGAGAAACCGGAGAACACGGGTGAAACCCACGCCCCCACGAGAACATGCAAACTCCACACAAACAAGGCCAGGACCCAGATTCAAACCCTGGCCCTGGAAGTGTGAGGCAACAATGCTACTCACAGCACTACTGTGGGGCAGCCTTCAGAATCTTTTCTTCCAACTCTATTGGATGTTTGTAATATTTTGGATTTTATAAATAGCTTTGCTGCTTTGCAGCTGTGGAAATGTGTTAAATGAAGTTTTTGCAATGCTTTGAATATTTCTTGCACCCACTGTACAGTGAATTCACTTTATTAGGTATACCTACATTGAATATACATCCATTGTTCATTTTATCAGCTCTTACGAAAGCCATTTGAAAACAGATTTTTACGTTAGGGTCTAATCACAGGGATGAATTAAAACTGAAAATAAATCGCAGCTGCAACATTCCACCATGATATGATTTTTGTTTCTATAAATGGACAGAAATGGAAATGTGAATAACATGGGTTTAGCTGTGTCCCTCTTTGTTAATAACATGATTAATTCTTACAGATTAATTCTGAGCAGAGCGTAATTGCTGGTATCTCTCAGCGACCTGATTCCTGCTGAACAGCAGGTGGTGGTGAGAAACGAGTTTTATCCAAGATAAAACACACACACACACACACACACACACACACACACACTTATACAAACACACATACAAACACACCCGTTTTATACAATGTCAAAACATGGTGCAATGCATATATCCCACATATATCCCATGGTGCAATGCATATATATATTATGCAACAAGAAGTTATTAATAAAGCAATGAACTACATAAAGAATGTTCTTCAAACAGCATAAAGTGCCACAAACTCCTGCAGTCACTTTAAAGTACAGTCTTAGGTGGCTTATGGCTTTAATAAAAACTTTTTATGAACAAAAAAAAAAAACACACAATACATAGGTTTAAAAAAATAATTCCAATTATACGTATAACATCCAGAGCAATCAATTCTTCTGCTCAGAATATTAGAATGTATAATCAAACATGGACTCTTGAAGAAGGAAAAAACTTTCAGTCACTCTTGACTGTGTTGTAGTCATTTCTTTAACTCTTTAATATTTGCTATATATAGTTTATTCATACATTTTCTGTAGGTGCTTAATCCTTACTAGGGTCACGGGTACCTGGAACCTATTCCGGGGTCGGCAGGCATGAGGCAGGGACTCACCCTGGGTGGGCCACCAGCCCACCATAGGGTGCACACACATCAAGTCAAGTCAAGTCAAGTAGGTTTTATACACAGTACATAGTAAAAACGAAACAATGTTCCTCCAGGACCAAGAGCAGAACAGAGCAGAACAGAACACAAGTGCAAACAGGCCAGAACACAAGAACAACAATACAAGTGCAAGTTAGCAATGGCTACATTGAGGGTAAATACAGTGTTGACCGGTACTGTATTCAAGCAGCAGAGATGTGCAAAGGATGCAGAACAGAGTTTACATGTGCAAGAAATGCAGGACATCAA
>JBBPCX010000016.1:13619652-13634197 GCA_037974365.1 Hydrocynus forskahlii | reverse complement strand
TCTGCAGCAGGATAATGATCCAAAACACACCAGCAAGTCCACCTCTGAATGGTTTAAAAAAACAAAATGAAGGTTTTTGGAATGGCCTAGTCCAAGTCTGGACTTGAATCCATGCTGTGGCATGACCTTAAAAAGGCGGTTCATGCTCGGAAACCCCCCAATATGGCTGAATTAAAACAAATCTGCAAAGAAGAGTGGGCCAAAGTTCCTCCACAGCGATGTGAAATACTCATTCCCAGTTATCGCAACCGCTTAATTCCAGTTGTTGCTACTAAGGGTGGCACAACCAGTTATTAGGTTTAGGGGCAGTTACTTTTTCACATAGGGCCATGTAGATTTGGATAGTTTTTTTCCTTAATAAATAAAATTATCACTTAAAAACAGCATTTTGTGTTTGCTTGGGTTATCTTTGTCTAATATTTACATTTGTTTGATAATCTGAAATATTTAAGAGTGACAAACAAGCAAACAAATAAAAAATCAGCAAATACTTTTTCACAGCACTGTATTTGTCATAATATGTTATTGTCTTTTACAACTGCTAAATCATGTTTCCCAAAACTGAAACCACTTTTTGGAACGTTTGGCACGTGATTTGATTTCAGCTGATGAAATAAAACAGGACAGAGAGCAACTGTGCAAGCTCCAGGCCAGAGAGAGGTAAGCATCCCAATGTGTGCACCGATATCCAGTGATGGTGTTCTGTAGTGGAAATCAGTCACTGGCCCACACAACAGAGAGCGCCTCATCTTGTTCCTTGATTAACTGTACAGAATACTGGTACCAGAAGGTGACAGAGAGCGACTGAGAGCAAATGTTTCAATATTTGTTGTGTTGTGGGATAATTTGGCTCCACTGCTTCACTGTAGTCAAAGAGCACTTTGGTGCAGGCCCAAGGATGTCTTAGTTGTTTCTGGCACCATACTCCCCCTTCCTGAACCCTACAGAGAAATTCCTCTCTCTATGGAGATAGAAGGTTTATATTCATCATCCACATCACTAAATGTCCCAATGAATGCTGGATGCCAAGATAATCCTGCTGAGCCCTGCCAAGGTTGGATAAGGCATTCTCAAAGATACAGGATGGGCTAGCATGAAGCAAGGAACAGTAAACATGAATGTATGTGTGTGTGTGTGTGTGTGTGTGTGTGTGTGTGTGTGTGTGTGTGGGTGTTTTCATACAATTTGAAAATTGTATTTTTGTTTTGTTTTGGTTGTTGTAAAAATAAAATCAGTGGTTTAAAACTCAATCATCATCATTATTGTATTATTTGTAATGTTGTCTGATAATTTTTTCGGTTTAACAATGTTGTTCTACTGACACTGCTGGTTGTAGTACATTTTGAAGTTGAGATGCATTGTGTAGCCAAACCATGCACTGGTACTGCAAAGTGTGTGAAGTCCTTTTAAAAAGTGGCTTGAGTATTATGAAATAGCAATTTAAAAAATATGTAATACTTGAAATATTGAGTAAATATCAGAATATCAGTGCATAATATGTATATCTGCATTTTATGAGTTACTATTGAATATAAAGTATTATTGACCTATTATGGCATGTGATTTCAAACTTTTGGTAGCTGGTTAGATTATTGCCACCTGAGATTTCCCTGTGTTAGAAAACATCAGCCACAACTGGATGTCCCAATCATGAACACATGTATATATGACCAGCCATTCAGCCTGCTCCAGTTTAGCCCACTGTCTGCGGCTGAATTATTGGAGGATATAGGAAAACAGCTAAACATTGCCCTGTTCCTGCTCTTGAAGTAAAAAAGTATCATTGCAGCTTTCCACCAGATCAAAAAGGAACTACTGAAGTTTGTTTTCAAAAATCCCTGAGGATTTCAGTCTAAAGTAAAAAGCTTCTTCCAAACCTTTCAACTCTGACTTCTTATTTGATTGCATAGTACAATGCAACCAGTCAGAACAGAGGCCAAGTGCATATACCCATGACAAAAGCATTGTAATAAAAACAGCCTCCTTAATTTTAAGAGATAAAGAAATGAATTGAGAGTGTTTTGGGACATAGAAGCAAACAAGCTGCTGTTATAAGTGGACTGTAAGTAAAATAATTTTAAAAATATTTGTAGGTTATGGTCCCTTAAGCACCACATGATATGAAGACTGTAGCTGTGTTTGAAAAGTGCACTCGTTCACTCGCTCACTTATTTACTACATACTGCTTGCGATATAGGGGGGTTACCTAGTGAACAAGGGAAGGCGACATTTAGTTAATTTCGGACACTCGGTGTCACGGTACCAGTCAGCGACCGTTAGAGGTCGCTGCTGAACCAAAGACTTCCCACAAACCACAGCTGAGGAGAATCAGTCTAGGTCTAATTCACCCTGGTAGGGGGTGTATTTAAGGGGCTCCTTCCTCAGCTGTGGATGGATGCATTGATGTTATGTTTTGGTTTGTTCTCTCCTGTCTGTCTTCTCCTCTACCCTTCTCTCCTCAACTACCTGATCGTCCTCTTGTCTGGCCCCCGTGCCTTGTTGTCATTTCGTATTGTCCTGTTTTTGTGTTGATTAATAAACTCCCCTATGACGGAAATCCGCACCTGCGCCTACCTCTCTCCTTTTCGGTCCGGACCGGACCAGCATGTGACACTCAGGATGTTACGTTTTTACTAACTGTTACTTAAATAGTGCGCCGGCTCTTGGCAATTTATCTCTGTTCGCATGAACACACGTCTTGACTCTCCATGTGGACCCATGACGGCTATGATGCATTCAGAATGATAAGTATTTGAACAAAATATTTCTATACCATTCAGTATATTGACCTCTACTTATGTTAACTGTAATAAACAGCAACGTTTAAAATCTGTGGACATCTATTTTTTTCTGCAGCACTGGAGTAGCCTACTAACATGATGGGGATTGCAGGATTTATTATGCTAACAGTGTACATTTTAAATACACATAAATTGTGGCTATACAGGTTACGCCTGTCCATGCACAAAAAATATGTATGAAACAATGTAACCTAAAGATTTTTGTGTCCCTAAAGCTTTTTCAGTAGCTATCCTAGCTTGCTAACTTTCCACAGATATGGATCCAATTTCAAACAACACTACAAAATGGCTGATTCACTACATAGTGCCCTACATAGTGAACGAGTGCACTTTTCGAACATAGCTTATAATTAGCATGCCTCCATTATGACATATTATGGTGCATTGTTGTGTTCTGTGGTTGCATTAGTTGTCAGTTTTCTGTTTTCTCACAGTTCAACACGAACTCCACGAACATCTGATCATAAAAGCGCCAACAGCATCGGTGGTCCCAAAATAAATATCAAAAGTAGCTTGAAATCAGAACTCGGAATAGCCCATATCTATGTTTAATCCTTTGACACTTCTGCCACACCTTCCTGTAGTCTTATACTTAAACTAAACCGACTACAATTCTTTCATTATAAAGTTTTACGCATCACTGCGTCTCTTTATTAAAAACATAGGGTGCCAATCAGCGCACAGGGAGGCCCATCTGCTGTGTTCACTCAGCTCTTTGACAGCTGATGATGAGAGTGTGTATGTATGTTTCTCTGTCTGTGTGTGTGTGTGTGTGTGTGTGTGTGTGTGTCTCCCTCTTTCTGACTGACTGTCTTCTTTTCTTTCTTCCACACCATCACATCAACACTTTAGTCCATCTCTTGTGTGAACAGATGGTAGAATAAAAAAAAAACATATTTATCAGAATCAGACATCTGTTAGAAACGCATTGTGCATGCATGAATGTACTGTATGTTTGTGCTGTGATTTTTTTTTATTAAAGGTCATTCGACTGATTGTTCAACATTACTGTAACCTTGTAAACTTTTACACATGGATGAAGCTCCATTTGCAGCACCTAACTGTGTTACTGGAATCCAAATTACATTCAAATTGCCTTCTGCTTCGGAGAGGCTGTGATGGCCTGGTGTTCTCAAAGCACAATGTAACTCCAAACTATTATGAACTATTATTTTAAGTGTAGCCCACAATATAAGTAAATATTTTCCATATTCACCAGAAATGCATTAAGTGAAATATGAATAGAAGCAAGAAGCCATGAGAGACCATGTATTATGGTGATTTTACAATGATTAAGATGTGTTTGATGGATATGACACATTGTATTTAAAAGAATATAACATGCACCAATATTCAGTTATAATAGTAATTACAGTAATAATTGGGCCGCACTTTACTTGAACTCTGCTACATCACTCTTACGGAACCATGTCATATAAATGTCATGGCAGATGTCATATTTTGTCATGACAGATTGTGTCAGTTAATACAACAGAGACCAGTACTGCTTATTGTCAGGGCAGATGCTGCAGTGTGTAATGTCATAACCATTTATGTCACATGCTAATTTCAAAAGACTTAACATCAAATATAAAACCAAGCCCTACACCACAAGCCTTCATAATGTGGAAATTTTGAACAACCACCAAGACAATTGATGTATATAAACCTTCTAAATCACAGTTTTTTGGTGTAAAAGTAGAGATTGCTGTCAGACTATAAGGGGTTCTTAAACTGAATCATAGCAGTAGTTTTAGCAATTACAGTGCAGTGATTTCTTCTCATTTTTGAAAGTTTGTCACACTTTATCAAATAATTCATCCCTACACTAATTATGCAGTCAACCAATTAGCCATATTTACTTGATAATTGGGGTCAGTTAGACTAGACATTACTCAGGATTAATTACTGCCAGCTCTGTTGAATCTAAATCACACTTGAATTGAAGCTTGACAGCAATATGAAGCAGGTTAAAAGGTCACAGCATGCAGCATAATATGCCATAATCTCAAGAGATTGATTGAAATATATATTTGAATATATCAGTCTGGAAAGGGTTACAAAGTCATTTTAAGGCCCTGGGCTTGGCATAACAAGGTGGCGCAACAAGTTATTAAGTTTAGTCGGCAATTATGTTGTCACAGGAGTAATATAAGTGTTGCAAAACTTTTTTTTTCCTTCAGTAAATGGAACAATAATTCAAAAACTGTGTTTTGTATTTGTATTTGGATATAAAAATATTAACTCGGCAAATATGCTGGGCAAATGCTTTTTCACTGCACTGTAGATAGCTCTGGGGTAACATTACAGCCTTGTGCATTTGAGATGGAAGTTCAAATCCCTGTTTAGTCAGTAATGCTAGCATTTTTACCTGCCTTGGGAAAAACGTAATGCTTGGTCTCCTTTGAAACATGATTAGACTGTTTCTCTTGATAAGAACATTTGTGATATACTGTAAATTAAATTAAGCTGAATTCACTTTCGTGTATACCTTTTTTTTCCCCCTCTTGAGCCCCTGCCTTCCAAATGTGCACAGATCCAAGTGAAACTCAGGC
This sequence comes from Hydrocynus forskahlii, assembly GCA_037974365.1. Taxonomy (NCBI): domain Eukaryota; kingdom Metazoa; phylum Chordata; class Actinopteri; order Characiformes; family Alestidae; genus Hydrocynus; species Hydrocynus forskahlii. The sequence continues at coordinate 13,628,841 of JBBPCX010000016.1, read as the reverse complement.
TGTAAGTGTAGCTATGCAGTTGCTGACTGTTACTGATGGCTCCCTGCACCTCGCATGGAAATCATTTTAGTCAGGTTAAATTTAGCTAGCTCTGACCCCAGAGCTGTTGATGTATTTAGTGAGGAGAGCTGTGTTTGGTGTGTGTGTGGCTGTATATGTGTGTGTGGCAGGAAGTGTGGTTAAACAGACGCGGCCATAATGTTAACAGCACTGTCGCAGTTGTAAGTGTGGCGGTAGCCAATCAAGTGGCCAGAATGCGCTGTACTCTAATTAGCTTGTTGTGTTGGCAGGTGACAAATGGAGGCGAGGCCACGTCACTGTGGCATTAGCTGTCATCATGTTAGCCGCAGTGGCATTAGCACAAAGCAGAAGAGCGAAAATGTCAGTGTTAATACCCCCAGCACATTAAATGTCACCGTGCCTCACCCCACTTCAATTCCAGCCCTCCACAGCTCCCAGCATCCATAGGCACAGCGATCAGCACTCCTCACAAAGTCTTTAACCCTCTGGCGTCTGAGGCCTGTTGGCAGTTTGACAAGCCTTGACATTTCATCTAAAAAAATACATTGATCACAATGTGCTACATATCCTTATATTCAGTAAAGATACAGCCCCAAGATATTGATATGTTGTCACAAATGAGATGAGGTACTGTAAAAAATAAATATTATGAACATTTTTGAGGCCTTTTGAGGCGTTTAAAACATTCAAAATTATAATGCAGTTTATCTCTTTAAGTATTAGAACACTGGAGTTACACTATGTTTCCAAACCCGGTGTTCTACCCAATGAATATTGATGAGGTAGGTGTCAACACACCTGTATTAGCTGCCCTCCCCACTGTCAAAGCTAATGGCCCATAGATTTGGAATGTCATTGTGGCCCCACAACCATCAGTTTGAAAAGTCAGTGTGAACTGTAAAAAAGAAGAAACAATAAAATAAATGTTACAGTTTATTGGAAATGCTGTTCAAACCCAAACATGCTATGTATACAATGATTAATAGAAATGAATACAATAAATGAATAAAAGACCGTTCAGATTTCAATCTGATTTTTATGGAAATAGAAAAAATGGTCATTGGCAGGGCTCCATCCTGCAAAGCTGATCTGTCAGCCACTAAGCCAGACCTAACTTGATGGAGAATATTGTTTTTGATTAGTGAAATCCATGCCTCAGAAAAATCAGGCCTGAGGAGGAGCAACAAATTACTGATCAGTTTTTCCTTCACACTGAGTGATTCCTAATTTCCTGTACTTGATTAATTAAACATGCCATTAATTAAATTGACAAATAAAACAAAACACAAATGATGTTATATCTGTGATTTGTTCATTTGCTATAAAAATGCTGGATGAAAATACATGTGGTGATTGTAGAGTTTTGCAAGAGGTTGTAAAGCAAATAATAGGCAATGTCATTTGCTCTTTTGACCCTGTAGATTATGGAGTCCATATAAACAAATATTGGAAAGTTTATTGGTGGAACAATGATGAACTCCTTACACTCAGTTACACATTTTTTTAACATTTAATAAAAAAAGCCTTAGCTTGCTTGTAACTTGCTGCAACTCTGTACCCATCTGTCTGTACAGTTTAGGGATGGTGGAGATATGTTTTCCTAGTGTAGGCATCCTGAACTGAATAAAAAAGCAGGGCAACAAGGAACCCCTGTGTAATGCTGTTAGTACTGCTAATTTGATGATAAGCTGAAGAAGCTAATAAGTGTAGTACTGTGCATGCCCAACTAAAACAGTGGTGTTAGGAGGGGTGATTGGAGGGGTGGATGGGGTCATGAGCTTCTGAGGTCATCAAAGATCATCAGAAGCAAAACATCAGAAAATATGAATGAAAATCCATTTGTGACAAATACTGCATTTTAATGCTCTCCAACTCAAGAGACTCATGATCAAAGCTCGTATCATCTGCTGAAACCTGCAGAAGATTCAGGTTTGTGTGTCCATTTGCGTTCATATCTATGTGTGTGCATGCATGTGTGCATTTGGACATACAGTAGTTATCAAGATGTAAATTAATGTGTGTCTATAGAAGAGAGAGAGGGAGAGATGTTAATGATGTGTTTCTGTTGGGAGGTGACAAAGAAGCTGCTCTTGCCTCATTGACCTCCTGTGAAGGTCCAGTCTGGTCAGCCCTCCTCTGTGCACAGTGTGTGTGTGTATGTGTGTGTAGTTAATGAGGTGTGCGCGAGCTCTCTCTCTCCTCCACCATGTGTCATTAGCAGTGTGAGGTGCTGTCATTTCAGCTTCTGGTTCTTAATCAGCTGCCTAGGCAGACTGAGCCATGCTGGGTCAAAGAAATGGTTACATTCAGCTCCGGTGGTGAATGCTCCACCGGACTGGGCTCGGGCTCTGGCTGTGCAGGGATTTGCTGGATGGACTTCACTGGGCAGATCCCTCTACTGGGCTGGGCTTTGTTGTCTGGGCTCTGGTGAGCTTCTATCTGCTGGTCAAGGAGTTGCTTGAATAAGCACCACTGGATTGAGCTCTGCTGGATGCCAAGTCAAGTCTTCACTACTCTTCATTACCTCTAGGGCTGTCTACTCCCATGGTTTATTATTATTATTATTATTATTATTATTATTATTATTATTATTATCATTGTTGTTTGTATGTTTTAATTCTGGAATATTCCTGTGGCTGTATGCTATGTCAGGCGAAGGCCAAGACATCAGGGCGTGTTTATAAGTGTGTTAGAAATGTTCGGACTATGTTCAGACTATGTGGCATATGTTATAGTAGCTTTCTGTGATGTCATGTACATATTTGGTTGCAAATCTAATTTGTTTAGACCTTTGTGTAGTGCATGTGGGATGACACCAGTGCAAGACAGAACAATGGGGCACCTTCTCCATTCTCCAGAGGCATTGTATTTCATGTGCCAAGTCTATGTATGTGTGTCTGGTATGGCGATTTCTATAATGTATGTGGTTTTGTTCTGTTTGTCAATCAGTGTGATGTCAGATCTGTTGTAGTGGATGGTTCTGTCTGTCAGGATGGTTCTGCCGTAGTACAGTTTGTGTGTTTTGTTCTCTAGTACTAGGTATGTATTAGGTATGTGTTAGGTATGTATTTGTAATATGGTGTGTGTGTGTCTATTAGTTGACGTTGCAGTGCTAACTGTTGGTGTATGATGTTTGCAACCCTGATTGTTTCTGCGTGTATAGTCTGTGTGTGTCAGTAGTTTGCAGCCAGATGTGATATGTTGTGTTTGCAGTGTTTATTATTATTATTGTTGTTGTTGTCGTTGTTGTTGTTGTTGTTGTTGCTAGATTTCACAGTTGTATACTTCTAAAAATGACCCTAAAGAACCAGGTCTGAAAAACAAATTTGAGAGTTTTTTTAAAGGTTAAAGAAAACCCACAAAACCATAAAGGCTCTTTGTAAGATTACTCTCAAATTTGTTTTTGAGAGCTTGTTTCTGAGAGCTTCTTCACACTCAAGGCCTAACCAATCTGCCTGGACACCATGACACAAAAATCATGACAATTTTCCATTTCAGGAATTTCACTCTTTAATAATAAAATTATTAGAGTTCCCACAATACACCACTTTAACAACAGTTTCTTTAAGGGTTCTTTAGTGAAGGTAGCAGTTACCATGACAAAGAAACATTTGGATGTCCAAAAGGCTCCTTACTCTTTAAATGGTTCTTCTCTACGAGGCCAAACTTGCTGTGTATGGTTCTTTGAGGAACTTTAATGTTTCGATGTACTGTAGCCCCAAGAAAGGTCTGACTACTGCATAGTCAAAGCCCTAATCCTTGCAGTGTTTAAATTTAAACATTTAAACATTGTAGACATGTAATGTTAACAGTACAGACAGTTTTGATCCTGAAAAATAGGTCTACTCTGAAGACCTAGAAGACCCTGAGGGTTCCCCACTGGCTAAAACAAAAAAACAGTATTTTATATTGCACCAATACCAGTAAAGATAATAGATTGCCCTGCAGTATAACTGAAGAGATGTCGGTTTTATGGGGTAGCAATATTAGAGTTGTTACCTGAATGCTTTTTGATCATAACAATCACCCTGAACATGTCGCAGCTGTGGTGCCATTTCTACCTGGTCTAATTATCCAGAACACTCTACTGAGCAGCTGCAGTTGGGTTCAGTGAGGTTATTATGTGTGACATTACGCATCTTGGTGTACAGTCTATATATGAAGAGGAATCTGAAAATATAGTCTGCTTTTCTTCCTATTCTGCTCTCTACAAGGCAATGATATGGACAGCATCTGTTTTGCCTTTTAGGATTTCAAAGCTGTCCTGCAGAAAGCCGGTGATATAATGCTGAAGGTTCATATGGAAATGTGGGGGACACTTACTGCTGGCTGCTCAAGTGTAGAACACTAAAGTAGATTTACTCAGTTCCTTCACACTCACACACACACACACACACACACACACACATACACACACACACACACACACCTTCAGCCCTTTTCCAACACAGACACACTGCAATTCCACTAACTGCAGTTTCTGCAGCCTTCTTCCTTTCTTTTTCATTGTGTAATGCATAAGCCCTATACATTAAACGGCAGAGCCTTGGGATAGGTGTGTGTTTTGTCCCTACAGCTTGAACGTGAAGTGTTATTTGGTTTGACTGGCAAACCTTTGATGACTGCAACATCAGCTCTGACTCTGAACGGTAAATGAAATGTTTTAACGCTCTGGTGTTTCTCATCTGAAGTCTTACAACCAGACTTGAAAGCATCCTCCTTTTCAAGACCACCCGTTAGCATTGCAAATGTAAAAGGGTGTTATTGCTTAGCAGAATGGTGTAATATATTGTGAATTTATCATTTTCACCGAGGGATAACATCCCTTGAGTGCCTAGGTGAGTGTATTTCACAAAGTAGTTGTCATCACTTTATCAGTGTTGCTGAAATGATGTTATAGATGTTCTTTTCTGTGGAATAGCAGTTTCTTGAGATATCGTCACAAACTGCTACTACAGGAACCCTTTGGTCTATATGTTCTTTTAGCTCAATTGAGTGCAAATCTGAAGAAATCAGTGAAACCGTTTTGGCTAAAAAGTGAATTACGTATGATGTCGTTGGGTCTACTAACATCTAAACTGGATTAATAAAATGAACAAAAGTATGAAAGCACACATAACCAGCATTTTTCAAATGGGTGCTGCTGGATGCTCATTTAAGGTACAAAAATAACATATTTCATACCCAAATTTAAGTGGGATTTTTTCATATCATACTAAATGTAATTATTGGACACCGATCAGCCACAACATTAAAATCACTGACAAGTGAAGTCAATAACACTGATTATCTTTTTAAAATGGCATCTGTGAAGGGGTGGGGAATATTAGGCCGTAAGTAAACAATCAGTTCTTGAAGTTGATGTGTTGGAAGCAGGACAAACAGGCAAGCCTAAGTGTCTGAGCAACTTTGACAAGGGCCACATCGTGATGTTTTGTAAAATGACAGGTCTTGTGGGTGTTCCCAATACGCAGTCATCAGAACCTACCACAAGTGGTCCAAGCATTCCACAATGGCAGTAGACACTTTCAGCAGAACGGCAAGCTTTAATTGGGAATGGTTTGAGGAACATGTCAAATAGTTCAAAGTGTTGACTTGACCTCCAAATTCTCCAGACCTTGGTCTGATCAAGCGTCTGTGTGCTGTGCTGGACAAATTAGTCAGAAACATGGAGGCCCCACTTCACAATTTACAGGACTTATAAAAAATCTGCTGCTAATGTCTTGGTGCCAGACACCACAATACACCTTCGGATGTTTTGGTGGCACAAGGGGTACGAACATAATATTAATCAGGTATATTAATGTCATAATGTCATGTCTGAATGGTGTATAATAACCTGCTCATTTGATGCAAAGTATAAAGAGTCAGATGTAAACAGTTAGTGGTCAAATACAGCATGCCACCCCACACCTAACAAGTCTCCTACCCCCCAAATTTTAACTGCACCTTAGTCCCCCCCAGACTTTAATTGCACTTTAGATCATAACACTCATGGTGGGGGGGGGGGGGTCCTACATAAAATATCAGTGTGGGTGTGTGTGTAAGGGTATGTATGTGTGGGTATGTGTATTCGCCTATATGTATATGAATGCATGTATGTTTACGTATGTATGGATGTATGTGTGTGTATGTGTATGTGTATATGTGTGTATGGGTATGTGTGTGTGTATGTGCTCCCCGGAGGCAGCGGGAAGGACGTGGCAGGTGGGCCTGGGAGGCTGTGTCCACCAGGTGGGGTTGGTAAGGGGGATGGGTTGTACTGAGGGGGGCATCCGCCAGCTCCTGGGTCTTTTGGCTGGCGCCTGTCGATCTGGCCCTTGGGGGCGGGCTCTGCCTGGCAGTGCCGGCGCCAAGGGGGGGCATTCGAAGGCATTACCCCCCTAGTGAGTCGCCATACCCCCCTAGCGAGTCGCTCATATGTAGGTGCGGACTGAAAATCGATGCATTCTGGAAAATTCCAGAATGGCCGTCCGGTGCACAGCCGCCTGCCCGAGATCAGCCAGCAAGGCGGAACCACGGTCGACATCAGCCAGCACCCCCCCCACCCGGGACCACAGCCGACATCAGCCAGCAACCCCCCCCCAACCACGGTTGAAAGCAGCCAGCCCCCAAACTGCGTCCGATACTGCCCGGCCATAGTCAGTTAGATGCCCGCCCAGTTGGTCCACTCTGGCGCCGGCACTGTTGCCTGGTGGGGGGTGGACTCCCCATGGGGTATGCGGGATGCCTGTCTGTTGGCCAAGAGCCTTCTGGGCACGCGGGACTCGGACCCTGCACTCCGTCTGCGTCTGTGGGGATGGCTCCTTGCTGGGCCAGGCGCACTGTCACCATGGGCCTCTGCTCGGCCCTCCTGGGGCGTGCGGCCAGATCCCCCGGTCTCTGATGGGGCCGCCGGGTCCTGCGGCTTCCGGAGCTGCTCAGTCTCCCTTGGACACCGGGGCAGCATGGTTGTAGCCTCTCACCATCATAGCAAAACATTCCATGACAAACAAGGACACTGCATGCGCACACTCGCGCACTCACTCACCCACTCACTAACTCACTCACCCACTAAATCACTCACCCAATCACTAACTCACTCACCCACTAACTCATTCACCCACTAACTCACTCACTCACCCACTAAATCACTCACCCACTCACTAACTCACTCACCCACTAACTCACTCACCCACTAACTCACTCACTCACCCACTAAATCACTCACCCACTCACTAACTCACTCACCCACTAACTCACTCACCCACTAACTCACTCACTCACCCACTAAATCACTCACCCACTCACTAACTCACTCACCCACTAACTCACTCACTCACCCACTAAATCACTCACCCACTCACTAACTCACTGACCCACTAAATCACTCACCCACTCACTAACTCACTCACCCACTAAATCACTCACCCACTAAATCACTCACCCACTAAATCACTCACCCACTCACTCTTACTCACTCTTACCCACTCACTCACTCACCCACTTACTCACTCACTCACTCATACACATCCATACATATAGGCACAGGCACACACATATAACAGCACATGCTCATTCTTATATGCACACACTTATACACACAAGCGCACGCACATACACCCACGTGTACATATAGACACACACACGACAATCAGAGGCATACAGGCACACACACATGTACTTATTCAGACACACATCCACTCACACAGTCACACACATGTACGGACATGCATACGCACACACATACATACACGCATACAGTTATAGGAATACACATAATCAAAAGACTACCCAGAACCATAGGTTTCAGTGCGCAGTTATAGCATTAACAGTAGGAGTGTATGTTGCTTCTGTGTTGTTGCAGTGTTGCCGTTGCTTTGTGTTCTGTTCTGTGTTTGTGTGGTTGGTTCTTGTCTTTCAGGTGCAGCCTTTTGAGTGTTTACACATTGGTAACAATTTTCATTGGGTTCTTCAACCTCAAACAACTTCAGTATTTTTTATTTTATTTTTATGTATTTTTTTACATGTATTTATTTATTTTATTTTATCCCCCCCCTTTTTTTGTTTTTTTTCTCCCCCTTCTTCTTTTTCTTCTTTTTCTCTCTCTGTATTTTCTCTGGCCTAATTTAAAATGAAATGAATTAATAAATAAATAAAAAAGCTCAGAAAACAAGAGGGGCATATACTGTCATGCCCCACTTGGCAAAGCAAAGGTGTCTGGTACATCAAGACACCCAGCTTCACATTCTGCTTGCTAAGACAACAGGTTTAAAAAGAAAAAGTCTCCTGTAATGCTACGAAACCATGTTGAGGTCACGGTTCTAAATAGTAAAAAGCCTAGAACCCTTAAGAAGTTTCATTATCCAGGCATGGATGACAGGATCTTCAGACAAAGTCTTCAGTGTTTGTGTATGAACAGTAGCTGTTTCAGAAAGAACATTCTGTCCTAAACTCCAAAGAGAGGGATATTGCAGTAGCATCGCAGAGCATAAACCCCTCATTACAAAGACAAATGTACATTTAAGAGTTCAGTGGTACAAAAACCATAGCACCCAGCAATGTTTAAAAAAGAGATATGATCAAATGAGTTATCCTTCCCCAAGTGCATGTATGACCTACCCCAGTAGTCCAGGCCTGAGTGTCTGACCCTTACAGTAAAGGGATCAAGGCTCTATTAATCTGTAGGGGGCATTTTACTGGTACAGTTTGAGTTCACAAAAGAAGGGTCACAGCAAAGCGATAGAAATTATTCTTTCAGCTTTTAAAGAAACATATTGTGGTGGAAGTGGTCTTTATCTGGATGACAATGCCCCCATCCATAGGACACAATGAGTCGCGTAAGATAAGATAAGATAAATCTTTATTACTCGCACAAGTGGGAAATTCGTTTAGTAACAGCAGAAAGTGGACAGTACAGAGTTAAGAGCAGCAAAAATTAAGAAAACAATAGAATAGAATAAAAAATAAAGTAGACTAGGCTACTATGTCACAATACAGTATTAAGATAACAATAAATTCTCTAAATATACCGTCTAAGGATATACAATGTAAAATCTGGAATAAAGTGTGTATTGCTGCATTGTAATATATGCATTGTAAACTGTAAGATGACTAAGTTGCACATTTTGTATAAATATCACAGTATAGTATAAATAGTATTTTTATATGTACAGTATAAAAATAAAT
>JBBPCX010000016.1:13575459-13595266 GCA_037974365.1 Hydrocynus forskahlii | reverse complement strand
CACTATTGTGTCTGTGTGTGCGTGTGTGTGTGTGTGCATGTGTGTGTGTGTGTGTGTGTGTGTGTGTGTGTGTGTGTTACTGTTGCAGGACGTATCAACAGTAGATTTTTTGTGCGTTGGTAGACAGCTCGTTGTTTTATTGCTGTATCTAATAAGTGCCTCTCCAGTTTGGTGCTGCATCATGTTAGAAGTTGATAGGTGTTAGTAGCTAGAACATTCTTATCTAATATTATGGCTAATAATATGGCCCATAATGGATTAATCCATTTTGCTTTCATTTTTGTAAACTTTAGTCTCAGACTCATAACTCATGACAGGAGTAACACACATGCATGATACACATATCACTGAAATCGAGAAGACTTACCCTATACAATAGTCTAAGTCCCATGTTTGGGCAATAAATTATTCCAGAGTAATCGTGCGCGCAAAAGGGAGTCAATTTAAAAAAGGTTTCCCACAAAAAACACACAGCTGAAACTGTCACATCTCTAGCGGCCGCTATTGTTTAAGTTTTGTTTAAGGACTTTTAAGTTGAAACACGTGGGGATTAATTACAGCAGCTGTTTTGTGTTGAGTTTGTATATTTAAGTTCCATGGTTTCATGTCTCAGTGTCTGTCGTCCCTCACTTTGCCCTCAAGTTGTGTTGCATTCAGGATTCTCCTTAGTTTATATTTTTGGCCATTGTGCCCCTGGTTTTGAGTTTTCAAAATAAAGAAAGAAAGAGAGATGGAAGTCTGCGCCTCCTTTCCTGAACGGGCACAGCCCGTTGTGACAGTAACTCCCTAAAACATCCGTATTATTTACTTTAAGCGCGTGTTCACTTCCGCAATGGTCCACACACTTGTTGTTGGATTCAGTGTAACAAATTCGTCATAATTGTCTTTCTATATAATAAATATATATTTCTTTTCATTCTGTTGCTATATTAGTATTTTTTATAATGGTGTTGTGTCATATGTTTGTAACTGTTGAGGGAAAGTGTTTGACTGAATTCTAGAGGTCATCTGATCAACTTCTTCAGCAGTAATAATGAAACCAAGGCAGGTCAAATTCAAATTCCGTCTGGAAATAAGCACATATTTTTATGTTGTAATAAGGCACAGAATGTCCCAGTCTGAAAATAATTATATAACAATGGCTATAGACCTTTACCCTACACATTTCTAAAGTTAAATCTCTACTAAACAACATTGTCTTGTAGAAATACAAGAAAAGAAGTCAAATTTCACTAGGCGAAAACTAGACTTTGCTTATAAAAATGATAATATCAAGATTTTACTTGTTAGTTTCACATCAAATAATTACATAAATAAGTAGCCCTGGGTTTTCTGAAAAAAAAAACAACATAAAGCATGAATGGCTAGCTAATGGAATTAAAATGTTATAGCCCAATAAATAAAGGGATGCAAAAACGCTCATAAATGGCCTAGACTTCAGAGTGTTAATAGGTAACTAGTAGGACTGAATGTGGAAGAATGAAAAGTTACTGTTGATGTAATCAGTAATTCCAAAACGGCACAAAAACTTGCAGCTAAAAATTTGATTAAAAAAAAAAACTCTGAAACTTATTTGCACTACCTGCCTGTTTGTACTTAATTCTTAACTTAGATGCTGCAATATAATGTTGCAGCAGTTTCTTGACTCTGCTCAGCTCTTTGTCTGTCTTTGTTTTACATTTGTCTGTCTTTGCCCTACACTGTTTGCTTCTGAGAACACTATTACAACCTGCTGTGTACTCGTGTATGTGGCTGGGCTGACAATAAACTCTCTTGAATTTTGAATCTTGAAAACACAATAGTTATTTTCTGTATTTTACTGAGAAAGAAATATCCTGTCACATAATTTAAAAGGCATTTCCACATCCATACCTCTTAAGTATGATTATGAAAGTAAAACCTTTTCTATTAAGGTAACTGTGATGTAATTTTAAGGCTTCAAAATGGACTGCATTGAACTACCTTATTACAGGACTGATTTTACAATAGTACTTATTGCATTTGGCAATACCAATTGTAAATATTGGCTGATTGTAAATATTTCTTTTTTTGTTTTGTTTTTTACATAGAATTGCTTTTGTATTGAAAATTGTGATGCTGCACTTGATACTGATCCTGAATTCCACTGGTATTGTGACAGCCTCTAGTGTGTGTATGTGTGAACCTATGATTGAGTGATAGAGAGAGGGAGAGAGAGAGGTTGATTCCTCTTGATTCCTCGCCTGCTGAGGGAAAGTAACTGATGGCAGAAGATGTTGACATGTCTGAGAGCGTGTGATCACATCAGCAAGCCTTCAGACTCGTCATCTGTCTGTCTGCAGTATGTAAGGGCATCTTCTATCTTTCGTCTCTACCTCCTATCCCCTTTTTCTTCAACTCCACACTCCATTCCTCTCTTTTCTCTCACGTTCCTCTCCTCCACTCTCCTCTCCCACCCCGCCGCCTGGCCCAGTTCTCCACTGACTAGTGCACATTGCTGGGACTGCAATACTGTAATGCCTTTGTTCTGTCACATTATACAACGTGCAGAGAAGTGGAAACACAGTTACTTTCTGCCTTCTCCCTTTTAAATTGTATGTGTTTTTATGTGTGTGTGTGTGTGTGTGTGTGTGTGTTTCATGTGTATATGTGTGTGTGTATGTATACGTGTGTGTGTGTGTGTGTGTGTCCTCTGTAGTTTAAATCTGGAGTGTGTTGATTCAGTGAAGCCCACAGGCAGAAGATAAGCAGCTTTGTGTTGAGAGGTAAAAACCTAAAACAAACACACACACACACACACACACACACACACACACACAAACAAGGTAGACCACACACACTTTCTCTCAGGCGCTGACAAACCATCTGCCAAATTTGGACCCACCAACAAAGTCTTATCTCTTCTGTAAAGTGATGAATTGTTTTTACCAATAAAAAGCAGAGAGAATCCGCAATTTTTATATATTTAGAAATGATCTTGCTTATTTACATTACAAAATGCAAAAATAGACTGGCATTACCTGTCGTTGCGCAGTTGTGATTTTGCCTCAGCCACAGTAAATGTCAGGCACTGAGATGGAACGAGTGGAGTGTAGACCTGGTGTAAGCAGGAGGACAGTACCGGTACATGCACTAGGAACTTTAAGCAGCAGTGAATGGATACAGTAGCAGGAAAAAACCAGCACTGTTCAGCACATGTGGGAACTTGACAAGCTGTTTCCTGCCAACGGAAACTTTAGTTTGCTATAGTCTGGAAAGTGTGCGATTGTAGAGAATTATTTTCACATTTTTGTAGTGTGATGAACCAGGTCCCTGGTTCATATGGTCATTTGGTCATATGGTCATACATGAGTTTACATATACAGTACTGTACAAAAGGCACCAGCAAAAAGAACATTAAAAACTGTTTAGATGAGCTGTTATTTCACATTAATATTACTACAAATACTAAATAAAACTAAAAAGAATGAATACAAATAACATTATACAGTAAATTGTGATTTTATGTACTGCATATCAGTGTGTTCCTTGTGGAAGCCCAGTATTACATGTAGTTTCCAACAGAAACCTGGTTTGACTCAGGAGCTGCTGATGGAATGCTGATGGAATTTCACAAATCCAAACAACAACTGGAGGAACCGAGGAGAAATCTGGAACCAAACCTGTGTTCTCCTAACCTGTTTATTAAATATCAACTCATTTTACAAACAAAACAAATCTTAGTACTTAGTACTGCTTTCTTATTTCATTACATTTACTCTAATGTTGACCTCACTAGCAGAAAGACGCAATCACACATTGAGAAAAGTGACTTTAAACGATTTGGATAGGTGCCTAAGACTTTTGCACAGCACTGTATGTGTTTACATGAATGCGAATGAATGTATGCTCCCCTATTTTACAAATAACTTCCCGAAAGCCTGTTCTGCCTCAGAAAGTCTGAAGGTCTGGACATAAAACAGATTACATATCCATGTTCCATTTCCATCCAAGGTTTCGATTCTTCACTCACACACACACGCACACACACATATACGCACACAGAAATGATTGACATATAGCATATCAGACACAAATGGTTGGTGGGGTCTCATTGTTGGACTGCTGGCGGGTGTGGGGGTGAATATGAAGCGTGTAGTTCATTGTGGTGCAGTCCCTTGGCAGTCATTACAGAAGGCCCCTCTGATTGCCCTCAGATCTCACTGACAACAAATCCATCCATCAGCAATCACTCTGCTGACTGAGGCCCCACACTGACAGCTACATTACAGAGGCAGAGAGAGAGAGAGAGAGACTGAGAGAGAGAGAGAGAGAGAGAGAGAGAGAGAGAGAGAGCAAGAGCTGTTTTTGAAGGTTGATCAGATAAGAAAGGAAAGTGGTCAGATTGATGGATTAACAGCAAAGTTATTTCAAACAGCCTTGTTAAAAAAAACCTGAATACACACTCACACAGTTGTTTAAAGTAAATTCATGCGTTCGGTTTTTTTTTTGTCCGTTCATGGCCGGTTTTCAACAACTCTTAGAATTAAACTGCTTCCTTGTGTTACCCTGCTGCTCTGTATTGGGTCTCATTTAAAAAGCTGAAACTGAGGTGGGGCTAAACTGCTGTAGGCTGAATAGGCAGTTATGTATAAAAGTGCTGGTTGTTGTGACATCACAAACACAATGTATTCTATGAAAGGTGCAGTTTAAGAACATGCCGTTCTGCATTTCTATTTGGTACATACTGCATTTCGCTTTCTCATAAACACCACTTTTTGTTGTGGGCATGTTTTGAAGTTGTGCCACAGTTTTTAGCCCTCATGGGACTTCTCCATACAATGTGTCCTTGTTGTAATTCAATAAACTGCATTAATTAATTAATTAACCAAGCAAGTGTTCATTAGTAGTGTGGCTGGGTGTAGCAGCAGCAGTATGGCCGAGTCATTACAGCCCACGGTGGGACACAAACGAGGTGTTCACTTCAGCCGGTGAATGGCGAAGCTGGCTGTGCAGTCTCTAATTAGCGCACAGCTCCTCTGAATGTAAGCCTATGTGTCCATGCAAAGCCCTGTGGAAGCACAGGCTGCATATGCTCCCACATCTGCTGGTGTCATCCCACCAGAGCACTGAACTGTGTGCCCTTCAAATGATCTTCAGGCCATTTCTAATTGTTCTGTGGTTCCGTGCCCAAACACAGTTTGGGGAAATGTGTCTGCATTTTAATCTGCAATCTGTTTGCATTTATTCATGAACTCATACAGTCGTATTATCATATAAATGACGTTTCTGCTCACTCAAAAAGCGATTTTTAGATTCACACCAGCACATGCACCACACACCTGCATATGCATCATCTTGAAGCTCTATTAAATAATGTTGCCATACTACACAAGGCACACTCATACACACACACACACACCACTGTGCATGTATGTGTGTAAGCACACGTGGTGTGTTTGTGTGTGTGTGTGTGTGTGTGTGTGTGTGTGTGTGTGTGTATGTATATGTATGTGTGTGTGTGTGTGTGTGTGTAATGTGACAGAAATCAATTACCTCCTTGCAGGTGCAAGGGAGTGACTCCAACACTCCTCAGACCCACTAGCACAGATACAAACACTCCTACACACAAGCATCTCTTTATGAGGACCAATGTCACTACTTCTTTGTTTTTTATTTGTTCTGGGGGTTTTTTTCCTTATGATTATGAGGAATTTTTTTTTCACTAAAACACAGCAAATATTTCACTAAAAGAACTGAATGCAAAGCCACCCATGCAATTTATCACCATAACACACACATACACACACACACACATTTCTGGGTGAGAACAAACAAAATGTCCCAATGTCTACTTTTTTCATTTTTTCCTATCATTATGTGGATATGTTTTCCTCACATAGACCTAAATATAAAGCCACCCACTTACCCTCATACGAAACATCACATAGCATGAATGTGGACCAGAAAAACACCTACTTCTACATATTTCTGTTTTCCTATGATTATGAGAATATTTGGTCCCCACAAAAAGTTAAATACAAGGCAGTACATGCAGACAAATAGAAAGCCTCCTGAGAATGTGTGTGACAGAGAAAAAAGTTCTGTGTCTGTGTGACAGCTCACAGTTTGGTTCCTAGGTGACCCGCCTGCAGTCCCTCAAGAGTGTGTGACTGCAGGAGCATGTGTGTGTGTGTGTGTGTGTGTGTATGTGTGTGCTGCCTGTGACAGAAATCAATTACTCTCCTGCAGGTGTGAGGGAGTGACTCCAGCTCCCCTCCACACACACACACACACACACAAGACCCAGGGTGGGCAAATCGGCTGTGCCCTCATGCAACTTTGATAGTGTGTCACTCTGCATGGTGCTGGGCTTCAGTGCGTGCGTGTGTGTGTGTGTGTGTGTGTGTGTGTGTGCAAAGAGCCATTTCACTGAATGAAGTGCTTTAATCAGGCAGCCTTTAGATGAGTTGTGAGATGGCTTGTGCAGTTAACAGTCATCAGCAGCACACGCATGAAAACCACTTTGTGTGAAATTCTGAAGCCGGCCCTCAGGCTGTTTGTGTGTTGAAGAGCAAAAGAGACTCAATGGTGCCTCTTCAACGTAGATGAGAATTCCTACTTCTGTGGACAAGCCTGCAGAAGCCTCAAAATGATATCATCCATTCACGTACACACACACACACACACACATGTTTTGTGCCAGTTTCAGATGCAAATCAGATACATTCTGCCCAAAGAACAAAACTTTGTATCTCCATTTTTGTCGGTTTTATTATTTTTAAAGAATTTAAAGATGGTGTCTCTTCCTGTGTGTTAACTTCATGATAAATAGTTCAATAGAAATGGTCCAGATATAATCTTCCTTTCAAAGCTAAGTGTTATTTTCTTTTGGAAAATCTTACTTTGGAGATTTGGAGACACAAGGTTATGTCCTGGCAATATGCATTTGTGCAGAAAATGAGTGGAGATGCAAATGCAATCTCAAGTTAACAGGTCATTGCAAGGTATTTGTGTACAAATATTCCAAAAAAAATGAAAGCCCACGACGTTATTTAAAACATTAAAACAAAATGTGCAAAATTTTAGACTGTGGTGATGGGCATAGGTAGAGTGTCCATAAAATGTAGCTCCCACAAGTTGGGTTGGTGCTGCCGGGGCTTACAAGGTAGCAAATCTTAATGTAAGTGCCCATTTTACAAGTGTAAATGTTCTAGGCCATTTAAACACTTTTTCCTGGAATTATAAAAGAACAATATAGAAATTTAGTTTTTTTAAGAATATGGTACAAATTTGACTAATGACTGGGCTAACAATAATATCATTGTTGCTTTAATTGGTATATTCATATAGTGCAGTCTTCCCTAGTTTGTCTAAGTAAAGGCAATAACTGACCATCTTGCTTTTGTATATATTCTTCTTGCCACTGTTGTAAAAAAAAACAACTTTGTATCTCATTAAACATATCTCGTAACTTGTAAAATTATTTTAACTGTAATGTATGTTTGCAATTAAAGAAGTCCATATTTCCCCCTTTTTCTGTGCACAGATTCCATAAAAAAATGCAACATACATTGATCAGCCATAACCTCCAAGACCCTGACAGGTGAGGTGAATAATACTGATTACCTCATTACAATGGCATCTGTCAAGGGTGGGATGTATTAGGCTGTAAGTGATCAGTCAGTGCCAGAAGTTGACATATGGGAAGCAGGAAAAATGAGAAATTTTAAAGATCTTTGCGACTTTGACAAGGTTCAAAGTCGCAAATATTGTGTAGGTTTTGTTCTCACAGTGGCAATTGGTCAGTCTTATGAGTTGATCCTGATATGCAGTGCTCAGTACCTACCAAAAGTGGTCCAAGGATTCCCTAGTAACAGTGACCTCTTTCAGCAGGATCATGCATTCTGACAAACTGTAAAAATTGATTTGAGGTACCTGACAAAGATGTTCAAGGTGTTGACTTAACCTAAAAATTGACAAGATCTTTCATTCTGATCCAGCATCTGTGGGATGTGCCGGACAAAGTAGTCCAATCCATTGAGCCCCCACCTCACAACTTACAAGATTTGTTGATAGCATCTTAGTGCTAGATACTGCAACAAACTGCAACAAAGGTCTAGTGAAGTCCATGTCTCAGTGGGTCAGAGCTGTTGTGCAGGCACAAGGGAGACCTACACAATATTAGACCAGTGGTCTTAATGTTATGGCTGATCATGGTAATCCTTTATATTGTGCAAATGTTTTGTAAATGCCCCCTTTGTATTTAAATTAACATTCATGTTTAAATTCTATTTAATGTTTAAATTCTATTAAATCTAACCCTAAACCTAACCCTAACTCCAGTCTTCTAGCTAGAACTGAAACCGAAACCTAATACTTTTGATTGTGAACTTGGTTTGACCAGGAACTTTGTTAACAGCTATAGTATCTGCAGATTTTTTTTTTGCACTTTTCAGTGTGAAAATTTGATCATGATCTGGCCAATAGAATGTAATACTTTTTTACATTAACTTCTATTGCAAGTTGGGAATGTTTTGTATTCCTTCTAATGTAAGACTACTGTTTTGGAGATAGAAGGTTTTGTTCTCACAGTGGCAATATGCATTTTACACAAAATCAACTGAAGGTTTAGAATTGGCATTTCAGGGAGACTTTCTGCATTAGTTTCAAGGAGCAACAAGAAATGTTTAAAATTGAACATGCTTTTGTTATTCCTGGGAGCGACTGTGAATCATAAAGGGTTAATTATGGGTTGATGAAACAAGATTTTATTTATTTATTCTGGACCATTTCATTGGTCTATTTATCGTCAAATGCTCATAAAATGTAAAGGGCAGCAGTTGATTTTTTTTAAATGATGAAATTTCTATTTGAGCATCTATTGTACTGTACTGTACACACTTCCTTTGGAGATCATTTAGGTCTCATATTAATCTTATTTAACTATAGACCACTGCAAGGAGCACAAATGCACATTGCAGATGAGTTTCATTTGGTCTTTGCACAGGACGAATGAATCTGGATGTAGACACACACTTCCACACACACCCGAGCCACCTGTAACCCGTCATAAGTCCAGCATGACACAGCAAGAAAGAATCTGTGCATGGTTAGACATGTGCTTCTGCTTCTAATTCCCAAACAAACAAGGAAAACTTTTCTAATGCAAAAATTTAGTAATATCTCCTCTGCACGGTAAACGATTCTCCCCAGAGATGGCAAAGTCTGGGCTTTTCATCTTTCGCTTGTCTTTCAGAAATGAAGCACGAGTCTCTTTCCGAGGAGAGTAATCTGTCGCTGTGTTACTGCCAGGCAAGCAGAAATTTCATCTCCAGCTCCGAGCTGAGAGAAAATCAGCCTAGCATAATACCTGCAATCCTAACAGTGCCATGTCCTCCTTCACCTCTTCTCTCCATCACCCCTCCACCGCGCTCCAATTCCTCTCTTTTCCTCTCCTTAACTTTCCGTGCTAAAAGACATCCACCTTACAGAGAGAGAAGGAAAGGGAGACAGAGAGAGAGCGAGCGAGAAAGGGAGAAAGGGAGACCGAGAGAGAGAAAGAGAGACAGAGTGAGAGAGGGAAAGGGAGGGAAAGAGGGAAAGGGGGGAGAGAGAGAGAGAGACAGAGAGACAGAGAGAGAGCGAGAGAGAAAAACTGTGAGTGCAAGGCTTGGAATGAAATGATTTTAATCACATGTACTGGACACGCTTCACTGGTGCAAGGCTGTCTGCACTGTTCAAATCTCTGACAGCAATGAAATTTTTCTCAGGGTCCTTGGCATCAGTTTATTCAACATTGCCTCCATATGTTTTATGGATGTTCCTCAACATCATACATTTGTTAGTTCCCAAGGCCTTTTCTCAAGAACTTTCATGTGAAGTAGAGTCCAACCATGCTCCCTGTATCATTCAAAGTCATAGTTCAAGACGTATTTATAGCTACCTTTGTGAAAATGAAGTGCAATTTAGCACATCTATACATCTATTTCAAAATGTATACTTTTCTGTAATACGGTCTAAATTACTTTCTAGAAGAACCATCCGTTTAGAGATTCTTAAGGGAATCATAAGTAGGTCCTATTATTTTAATGTAAGCATAGCTCTAAACATAACTACATGTAGAGCTTTTTTTATCTACACACAAAAACATATGCCTTCATGTGTTGCAATGTCTGTTTTCAATCTTTTGCTTTTTTTCTCTTATTCTTTTATTTATGTATTCATTCATTCATTCAATCATGTATGTGTTTTGGTATTAGACTTCACATTAAGATATGTTTATATTATGCAAAATCTCTAACCAGACACCGCACCACTGACTAGATGTTAGGTGAAGTTACAAAGCAAAGGTGAGGGTTCCTCTGCAGATACAATTTACTGCTCTATCTTTACACCACCCCACTGACAAGAGGGTGGCAGATATCACGAAGAAAGGGTGAGAAGGCACAGTGTACACCCCCTATCCAGACACGGCACCATTGACTAGAGATCAGGGTCCCCACAAAAACACAATATACTCTTCTTATCTAGACACCACAGCACTGACTAGAGTTTGGAGAAATAGTAAGCAATGTAACCATTAACCACACCATTGACTAGAGGCTGGTGGAAATTGCTGAACAAGGGTCAGTATTCCAACAAAGACACAATATACTCTCCTTATCTAGGCACCACACTGGCTAGAGAATTGGAGAAATCACGAAGAGAGTGTGGGAGTCCCTAGAAATGTCCAATATACACCCCCTGTTTAGACACTGAACCACTGACTAGAGCTTGGTGGACAATCGCTCATGAGGGCTCACGATCCCTACAAAGACACAATATACTCTCCTTATCCAGGCACCACACCACTGACTACAGTTTAGGGAAATACTATGCAATGTAATCCTTAGGGCTGCAACAATTGAATATTTTTGGAATCGAGTATTCTGACGATTTTTTCATCAATAAATTTACTTTTGTGTTTTTAAACAACTATATTAATAGTGTGTTATGCAACACGAAAGGCCTCTTAAAATGAGCAAGCTATTTTCTGTTATTCCTCACAAAAAAAAGGTTTTTATTCAAACTCAACACTTTTATTAGATCAAACTTAAAAACCTTTGGCGAATTGACTCCAGAACTAAGCCTATTTAATGAACTGTGAAACATTTATTATGTACATGAAAAAAACTATTAAATACAACTTCACACACATAGGTTAGCCTATTTATCCTTAGTTTTATCTTAATAAAAAAAGGAAAAAGGGTGCACTCCCTGTAATAGCCTGTCTGAGAATAAAGAATGAATAACAGGAAGTATAAAGGTACAAAATAGCAAAAAATAAAAATAAAAAATAAAATAAAAAAAAAAAAAATAAAAATATATATATATATATATATATATATATAAATAATTCAAGTATTACTAATTCAACTTAAACAGTGCAGTTCAGTTTCCAGCTGTATCCAGATGAGGTAGGTAGGTAGAGTAGAATGCAATGCTGTACCGAAAGCATCCTCACATGAACTCTTCTCCACACGGCTCGGAGCCTCTACAAGGTCACGTGTTTTTACGATTGCTATAACTGAGCTAGTGCTTGTTAGAACGTGCAGCATCTGTAATTATTTGTGGCCTGTGTTATGAGTCGATAGTGACAAGGCATGACAAGTAGCAAGACGGCAAATCTCACTCCTCATCTCTCCCGCCCTCGCGCGCGCACGGTGCACAGACTCATACACACGCACGCACGCACACACTGAAAAGTTACATCTCAAAACACGCCTTCCCCATACATACGGCAGTTATATGTACTGTTGTGGTGGGCTAGGTCCGGTTTACCGTGTATACACTGCACTACGTTGTCCGCCTTACTCGGTGTAAAATGGTCCAACACTTTAGACATTTCGTTGCCTTTTACACCCACGAGGATCTTCATTTTTTCATTTTCCGTCATTTCCATAGAGAGCAAAATAAACTTAAATCTTTGAAATGCGCGTCAGTTCAAACAGTCCGTGTGAAACAGTGATACCGGAGCTGAGCAGTGTCTACACAGCAGGAGTGATACGATAGCAGAGACATTTTAGACAGATGGACTTTGGTGACATAAATTAAACGAAGCCTCGAGGCAAAGAATTTGCCTCAAACATTTTTTGTAATCGAATTATTAGAGTCACTCGAATAATCATTTCAGCCGTAGTAATCCTACACTCAGCTGTCTTGATTAACTATATAAAAGAAATAAGGTTAACTTATACAAATCCATGGGAAGTAAATGATTCCAAATATATAAAGACAAGAAGGCTCCATCCATTTCCATGCCTATGCTGCATTGCTTGGTTAGCCATCGATATATGTGGTTGCCATGTAAAAATCGTTCATCAGACCAACCTAAAAATCACTTCATGGGGTAACAGACTAATTAGCTCACTTTATTCAGCTCAGACAGGTTTCCATATTAAACTGTGTATGTATATTCAGAACTTGGATATATTAGTGATCTTGGTATGTAAGTTGTGGAGGAGGAGTGAGCATTCTCTTACCTACACTTTAGTCATCATACTTGGTGAAAGTCTGGTGAATGACTTTAATTGTCCTGTGCGTCTGACAACTAAAAAAGGATATCCTCCCATTTGGAAGACTGTGTACATATACAGGTGTGTGTGTGTGTGTGTGTGTGTGTATGTGTGTGTGTGTGTGTGTACATGTACTGCCTAGCCTGTATCAGTGATATGATGTAACTCATATCCAACAGCCTATCTGTCCTCACCTCATCGTACTTTGTAACAGATGGCAGGTAATACACAACCTTCAAGTGTATGTGAAAGTGAGCAAGTGTGTGAATGTGTGTGGTTGCAGAGCAATAAATGGGATGTAGAGCTCAGGTGTTAGTTGGTCCTGGATGTGTTTCCCTAGCAAAGGCCTCCAGTTTGGTATGGACAGGTGAGGCAGGCATGGAGGCTAAGATGAAGCAGGTACAGGTTGAAAGCTATGGAGACAGGGAACGAAAACCTTTGACCTGATTTAATCTGTGGTTATCATCGACAGTAATTAAAGCATGGTGTAATGTGATATTTATTTCTGACTTTTATCCCCCTCTAAGATAGGACATGATTATGTTGCCTAATTAAACTACTGAAGATGAGCTTTTTGACAGTGTAGTATTTTACAGTTACAGTATTTTACAAGTTTATTAATGGTGTGCTACTCATGTTGCCTCCCAATAAGGTAAAATCATTGAGATATGAAAAAAGATTCAAGTGAAAGATTTCACCTTTGAAGATCTATGAGGAATATACCATAATGGGAACAGCTAATCAAAATGAGCTTTACCAAATGTACGCATTCATTTACGATTGTTTACTTGATCGTAATAAGAGAAAGCTACCTAGACACAATTGTTAAAGTTACTTGTCAGTGAGTAGAAGGGTTCAAAGTCATTTTTAATACCCTCGATTCAGTAATTAGTCTATATTGGCCAGCTGAGTTATTCACTGACTCTCTACTGTCAGCAAGAGTAAGGCAAGAGTTGACTAATAAGGCATACAGTATGGCTGTCATGGGTTGCTTCTGTAACAATATCCCTTTTTGAATAGGGTTGAAAGTGGCACTTCACAGTTACTAGGTGACAGAATAGCTATTCCTAGATTATAATTGCTGGCCCCAGTTTGCTTGATTAGAGGCTAGCAAAGCAGTGCTGATGCCACCTAGAGAACATATGCCTCAAGTGAATTATCTGAATCCTTAAAAGAAATCAAATACACCCATGAAGAAATGTCTTTTCCACTGATTTATCCACCCTGCTTAGTCACGTTTAATAAAAATTTGACAAAAGAAAGATTGCTGGCTCTTGTAAGGAACTGGCTATCAATTAACATTTAAGTCAGGTAGGATGACCAGTTCTAATGACTCACTATTTATATTATAGACTAACATTCATTTATATTAATTTATATCCCAAGTTATAGTTGCAGGCATAATTATAGGCTAACAATGTCACATACACATTTTCAAAAGTATTTGTGATGAGTGTAAGTCAAGGGAGGACAGAAACAATTCTGATGAACATTCAAGACAAAATCTTCCTGAAGTCTCAGGTTCTGTATTGTTATTCATGAAATTCCAAACAATTTCAATGATGCTGAATTACAGTCTCATATAAAAGAGCTGTTATTTTAACAAGCCAATATTGCATTCGCGCACAAATGCAAGCACTAATAGCATGCACTGTTGCACATGTGTGTTTAGCATATTTGTACTGCATGTTCAAAAGTTTCTAAAAGCATGGAAGTGAATTCAGATTGTAAATTATTTATCTGCTTCTATTAACACAAGATCTTTTTAAAAAATAAGGCTCCTCTCTCTTTCTCACCGTCTCTTTATGAATTTATTTGTGGTTGGTTTATGTAGTAGTTGTACCTGGTATAATATATATGCTCTATTCGTTTAACATGCTATGAAGTTTTCATGTTTGTTAAAAGCTGAGCTGACTTTCCCAAGCTGTTTCTATTGATTGTAAACGATTATAGAAGTCTGTATATTTTGTCTTTTTGTCAGAATATTAGATAGAACCGATATTTAGATTAGATAGATATTTATGTTAAATCAGTGCTGTCTCTTAGCTATTTCATACATTCCTACCATATCAACCCTTTCACAAGTAAGTTCTGGTTATTTCTAAGAGTGATTTGATCCCCAGAATGATTCTGAATGCTTCACATGTTTGAAGCCTTTGTAAAATACCAGATAAACCCACACTTACTTCACAACTGTCTTAGTGCACAGAGCCAGTACAAGCACTTTGCTGTGAATGGAATAATATTGCTTGTTATTCTTCTGGCACAGACCATTAGGTTAACTGATCCATAAGGTAAGTACCCAGGTTTGTTTAAACTGATGGGCTGACAACTTTTTTACTTGACTAAAACTGGGCTGATCAGCAAGCTAACAGGCTAAATGGCTCCCCAATTAAAAATCCTCCAATAACCGACTTCAAAATAGTCATTATTGTACGTTTCTCTGTAAAACTGCAATATAAACTACAATATCACTTGAACATCCTTTAAATATTTGTTTGATCTGCCTGAAACAGCAGTAAATTCTGGTTAAACCATCTCTCCTGATTGGGTGCATCATGTAAGTTATGAAATTGTGGCTTCTACAAGCAAATCATGCAGAACTGAATTGCATAGAATTGAAAAGTGACTCAAATGCCCCTTTAATTTCTATTCAATACATTATGTATGGAGGAGGGAGCCATTTGAGATTATGCCTCGCTGTGGTGAAAAAGATACAGTTCACAGTGCAAAAAATATAATTTGGTAAGAAAAGGCTATTTATCAAACTAATGTGCAGATTGTTGTATTGGAATATTTTCATTATTAAATGACAAAAAAGTTTGGTTGGTCATGAAATGACTGCAATATACAACAGTAACTCTAAATAAACTATATTTCTAGGTGTAAGAATTCTCATTGAGTATAACTATGAAGATTTCATTTTATGTTGTCTATCATTTTATAAAAGCAATAATCATATTAAAAAAAATAAAAGCAATACATCAGAGGTGCTTAGCAGTCTTGGGAATCAAACCCACAACTTCCTAGATATAGAGCGAACGCCCTAACCATTAGCACAGCAGCTGCCCCTTAAGTGTTCCACCTGAACTGTTATTTGGTATAACAGCTCATCTTTTTCACAGCCGTTTCTTTCTGCTGAGCACCAGTTGCCAGCCACAATTTCATGGATCTATCCTTGACGAAAAATTCTTCTACCTTTTTTTGGGGAAGAAACTGATGCAATGTTCAGGGCTTCTTTGATGGACTTTTTTCCCTTTTGTATAAAACAACAGTACACTCAAGGTTGTTTGTTGCCAAATCACAGCAGTGATTGTGGTAACACACTGCCTCTCATGCTTGATTGTTTAAATTGCTATACAGCATCTGCAAAACAGTATGGGGTATCAGCAGACAACTTGCAAACAGGATCAAATCATGGATACTGTGGGGTTTTTTTTCATTATTATTATTTTTAGCACTACCTGATGTTTGGTAATGAAATAAGTATGACATTCTGGGCCCAATGCAGTAAGGCTTTAATGTCAGTTTCAGGTGCAAATCAGATGCGTAATGTCCCTGTTTTATATGTTTACATTTACATTTACGCCATTTAGCTGACGCTCTTATCCAGAGCGACATACATCAGTGCAGTAGTCCACATCTGTTCTTTAAACCTGTTAAGCTATACTTAAATCAACGTCTGCTATTCAACCAAGTAGCACACCTAAACAACTCCTGTCAAAGAAAAGTCCGAAGTTAAGGCAAAAGTAAGGAAGGCACGGTTTGATTGATTGTTTTTTTAAATGAATATGGGGAAGAAGAAATAAATAAGCAGAAACAAGTAGCATAGGTAGTCACAAAGGTGCTCCTTGAAGAGGTCGGTCTTCAGACAAACCTACACATGCAGTTTATAGGCTGTATGTTCGGTGAAACGCAAAATGCGCTGATCAGCCTTTATGCATATATATCTAAATCATGGAGGGATCTGGCAAATAGTGGGTGAAGATATTACATCTACAGCTGACTACACATTCCAATTTTGCCTTGATTTTCCTCCACCTTTCACAAACAGATGTAAATTTACTTTAGGGTCTCAAAAGGTTACTGAAAGACCTTCTTTAATAACGGCAGCAAACACCAGCAGTTAGACGGAGACACAAGCCTTGAAAGCAAGCAATGTTTACTAAAATAATAACACTCTTTAAAACCCTACATTAGATGTCCATGTGCAAATCCATGTCATCATTTCACAAACACTCTTTCTTAGTCGAATTACAGTCCTGGAGAATGTTTTGGTGGGAAGGAAGAACACCAATCTCTCTACGTCACTGAACATTAATTTTCTCTTTTGTCTCAAGCAAGACTCTGTAGTTTTAATGTGCCTATTAAGGACAGCTCCTCTCAGGTTTACACTTAGTGGGTGCATCTGTGGGCAGTTTAGCTGATGAGCTGCAGTTTTAGTATATCGAGCATTAAATTCAGCCGCATTGTGAGCCTACACTGTGGTCATATGGACTGCTCATACGTACATCTGGCCCTCTGTGTTTTCTGTTTCTTTTATTCACTGGAATGGACAAAGTAAAGGTAAGCCTATAGTAAACCTCATGATGAAAGTTCTTGTCTTTTTTATATTATATAGTTTATCACTTTAAATACATAAAATAAAATTGTAAATACATAAAATGCAATCTCTCAAAGTATATGCTTATTTCCTATGCAGCAAGTTACAAATAACAAAATATATATTTTAAATACATTTCACTGAACTACTACTCATCTCAGTGCAACACTGTATTTTGGATTAGAATTGGGAGAGTTTCTTTTTCATCCTGCTCCTGCTCTGCTCCATCACTCGCTGTAGCAAATTTAAACGCAGGGATTCAAATCCACGGATTGTGTGATTTGAGGTCCCGTGGATCTGCCTGTCTGTGAGTTCTGACCAAAGCTCTACAATTTCCTACTTTCACTCTGTGCATGAGTCTTCTGTGGGGTTAAACGCATCCACATATGAAAAATATATCACACATTATAATATACCGCACTTCATCACGACACCGAAACCTTTTCCTGCAGACAGTTAGCATGTCTCCAAGGTTAACATCTTTAATGCAGCAGCAGCTTTCTGAAGAAGGGCACTTTTAAGATAACAGCTGGAGTCAAAGGGGAAAGAGGGGAGACAGAGAGGAGGTGAAAATGAGGTAGAGTTTTTCAGAAAGAAAAAAAAGTATGTTTCTGAGTTTTAAAACTTCACATAGAGAGAAATGTCAGTGTAAATGTACTGTTTTCTGTCAGAGGCACTGCGGGGTTGGCATAGTACATTGTGAAAACAATTTCCCAGTAAAAATTCAGAATAACATACTTTTTGAAAAGTGTGTTATTGTAGTGTGTTATTGTACTTTTCTCTGAAATCTGGGATTTGCTGTCCATTTTCAAGAGTGTACAGTAAAACATAAAATAATCACATATCCTGGAAAAAAATATGTACCCCAGAATTCCAAAACCTCAATGCATGAGCAAAAAGAAAACAAGAAAACTTATGGATTGGGTTAAAAACTGGATCAACATTTCTTGTAAAACTGAAGTAAACCATGAAGAAAGGGAGGTTCCTGTTAGTGCTGCAGAGACCTATAGAGTCTTATCGCTGCTCCCACAAGCAGAGGTGGGTAGAGCAGCCTGAATTTTAAGTAAAATCTAACTAATTTAACTGCACTTCTTAGAACATCCGACATCTTTCAGCCTTGGCGGTCAAGTTTGCTGAAGCTCCAATGTGGGCAACAGCAAAGCAGTCCAGAAGTTAAACCAGCAGGAAAGAATTCAAGTAAATCCTGTTTGTGTGTAAAATGTGAGTGGAAAAGGGAAACAATTTCTCTCAAATGATTTGAAAGTATAAATCCATAAAGACTGTACTGGGGTACATGTAATTGATAAAATACAACTAATTACTATCCACCTCTACCCGCTAGTATGGCCCAGCCTCTCCAGGCATTAAGCCTTGATGTAATTGCACCAGATGTTCCACCAGTGAGTTTCACGTCCGCCCTACATCACCTGTGGTTTTGTGCCACAGTGCTTCTGGAGTGCCCCCCTGCCCTGCACGTTTTTGTGTTTACACACCCACTTCAACTCAAGAACAGATGGGTAATTAACTGATTTGTTGGAGCAGAGAAAATAATAAAATGTGCAGGGCAGGGGTTAAAAAAGTGGGTTTAGTCCCCGGTGGCTCTACAGCCGCCTGTGTCCGGGAAAGAGAGCACAACTGGCCTCACTCTCGCTGGTTGGACAGGACGGCCATCCCTTTCCCCATTACTCTGCCTGATGCAGCCAGCACAGGTGTCTGAGAGCTGACGTAACAGATCTGGCAGCCAGCACTCTCCTCCAAGTGTGTTTTGCTGTCTAATGATGTGGCAGTACAGAAACATGACTTGGTTTCACATGACTTGCAGAAAAAATCATTCTAGCCTTTACCTTCCCAGTCTTGGTGGTATTGCATGATTGGAGAGTCCTTGCTCGTAAGTGGAATTAGAGATGACATAACTGGGGAGAAAACTGGGGTTAAAAAACAGTAACAGTAAGCAACAGTAAGTAATGTCGTGAAAGTATTAAGCTTTGTTTTCATTTCTATAAATAAAACTATTCACAGAAACAGGATAGTAATCAGAGGATAATGTCTGTACAATGTTTCCCACAAAAACTTAACAGCTGTGCAGTCATTAACTTAATTGTTGCTCACTGTACGTGTAGGAGTGTTCTGGAACCGTGGCTAATGGTAGAATAAATAGTGGGAAGGATAAACCTACTAATGAACTTTCTTATCATTTCCAAGTACAACTGAAGGACTGCATTCTCGGCATTACTTTTTTTGAAGTGCTAGTGTTTAAATCATTAAGCTAGACTGGGTTTAATGAAAGGCATATTTCTAGTATCTAAAGCAGCACTTCTCAGACTTATTAGTCTAAGCGCCCTTTCAATCTTTTTAGTTGACAACAGAGCTACATACAAGGTCAAATAAATATTAATGTCTTTCGCACACAGTATAAAACATGGAATTTATTTTCTAAGCCTCAAATGTTTACTTTAAATGGCCAATAATGTGCATGTACACTGCTGTTAAGTAAGTAAGATAAGGTAAGATAAGATAAACCTTTATTAGTAACACACGTGGGAAATTTGCATTGCTATGTCAGAAAGTGGACAGTACATTGGTAAGAACAGCAAAAACAATAGAATAAAACTGTAACACTTTATAATAACTACACCCTATGAATCATTAGTTAAGCATTGGTAAATAGTTAATTAATCATTTATAAAGC
>JBBPCX010000016.1:13540278-13564209 GCA_037974365.1 Hydrocynus forskahlii | reverse complement strand
TGTGTGTGTGTGTGTGTGTGTGTGTGTGTGTGTGTGTGTGTGAGAGAGAGAGAGAGAGAGAGAGAGAGAGAGAGAGATGCAGGGGGGATCTATGGCAGTGCTGATCAATGGAAGTAATATTTTTGCATAATTAATTTAGCCTTTGTACAATTATATTAGAGTATTGCAATGTTTGTTTGAGTGGCTGCATTGATTCAGAGCTGCAGGAGATACATGAGTGTCATAATCCATAATAGCCCAATTTATACTGTAACAAACAGATACACACTCACACACACACTCATACACTCAAACACTCACGGGCAGAGATCACCTCTACGCTTCGGCTGCCTCGAGGCTCAGCCAAACCCTGCTCAACCCTGACTGAGGGGTCATTGTACTGTGTGTGCGTGCGTGTCTAGATCAATCACTTCAATTACCTCCACAGTAGTCTAACCGGTCCCAGAATAACCCAGTGGATTTCCAGCCTAATACATTATTTCTCCACGTTGTAACTGCCTTAAAGGGGAACTCCACCAATTCTGATCTTTCAAGTACACTCAGAAGGCACTTTATTACAAATACCAATCATTTAGATCCACATTGCTTGTGTTATCCATCCTCTGAAGACGGACCCCTAAAACACCCGCAACAGCAAAGTATGGGGGGTTGTCTAAAAAAATCTTCAGGAAAGTTAAAACATGTTCAACTCATCAACTCGTTTTGTGTTCCCAACCGACAAATGTTTAATTTTGTTTAGTCCTTCCTTAATCAATCCTCTGCTATAAATGTACGTTTCTCTCAGCAAATATTTTAGGGGGGGGGGGTCTCTGTCTGCCGCCACGCATTTTACATATGAAGAAAAGTGTACACTTGATTTAATCTTAGCGATGACCTGCTCTTCCAAGTCTTGAGCCAAAGGCTCAGTGTGGTTCACCACTGTATTATTCAATACTGGCATTTATACTTGCTGATCTGCAGTTCCTGATCTTTTTCCACACATCATTTAAGAAAAAAGTCTCACCAATCCAATTTGCTATTACAAAAAAAGCCTGAAGTGCCTTCTGGTTAAGAAGAGTTGGCCTTTTGGAGGGTAGACTGTGACCTACTAAGGTCCTGTATCTTTATCTGAAAAAAAAAAAGTTTGGACTGCTAAGTCAAATATCTGCACTGTAAGCAGCTGAGCAGTTTGGAGGGCTGGATACTTTCCTCAGCACTTCAACACAAATCAAACACTCCATTGCTAAGGACATCTTTAGCCTGGTAAGTGCTTTGATGAGTTTGCCCTATAGAAATTCATGGTTCACATTTGCCTGTCTTCGATTTAGCAGCCCTTGCATGACTTTCTATGTATTTGATCAAGTGTGTGGCTCTGTACCACAGTTCTTACAGCCCCTAACATCATGTGTAAGTGAAAGGTAATTGCATGGCATCACTTAACTTAGCTAGTTAGTTCAGATCACATCACGTAACCTGACCTTGTTTGCACTAAACCGACGTAGTCAATTAACGGCTGTTGTCCTAAGCTTATTTGTCTATTTTGTACCAAGTACAAATTGCACAACTAAACAAGACAACCCTAGCTATTTTTGTGAGGCTGGGCAAAATAAATCAGAAATCTAAAATACAGGAGTGAATATACATCTACTACCTCTACAACTAATAACGTCAATCCAAGTTTTCATCAGTAAACCTGAGGGGAAATTAGGAAATCTGGGGGGAAATAATAATGCTGAAAATTTTCAGCTTAATTATTAAGCAGATCTGTTTATTTTTTATTTATTTTACTTTATCAAAGCCAGCTAAAATCCACATAATTAGGCAGAATCTGGCAACACAGTAAGGAATAATGTGTTTGGGCAGAGAATAGTGAAGCCATTTTCTCTGCCTTCCAGAATCAGGCTATGTGTGCAGATTTGTCTTATTAAATTCTGTCCTGTGATGAAAATGGGCTCATGTCAGTGGCTTAAAGAAACCCATTGAGGTTACTGAGTGCTAAAGCACATTAGAGGTGGAAAAGGAAAAATAGCTCAGGCCCCTACAGTGGCCAGCTCAGCATCTCTGTGTGAAAATAGTGAGTGTGAGAGTCCATTTTTCACACAGTTGACTGAGGTTAATTTGTGTGTGTGTGTGTGTGTGTGTGTGTGTGTGTATGTGAGATGGGTGAATAATACGGTAGGCAAAAGGCAGCTGTTGGGAAGTTGTATGGGAATAAACATTTGAAATATGTAGCATAAGTCTGATACTGTTACACCAGAGCTCCCCAACCACAGGGTCGCGGACCGGTATCGGTCCATGAGTCCTTTGGTACCGGGCTGCACAGAATAAAAATATTTAAATTTTATTCAGAGTCTGAAAGATCTTTTATTTTGAAAAAAAAAAACACTTGTCTCAGTCATGTGATACTGTATATCAAAAATGTGGCCCACAAGCTAGCAAAAATTAGTAAAAAAATTAAAAAACAAACAAACTTTGTTTTTAGTTTTTTATCCATATCAGTCCGTGAAAATATTGTTTTACATGAAACTGGTCCGTGGCGCAAAACAGGTTGGGGGCCGCTGTGTTACACCACTCTTACACTCTGCTGATACAGCTGTTGTGCTCTAACAATATTACTACTGGGATAAAACAGACATGAGAGAGTCTAACTTCTTTCACTTGTACTGGAGCCTTCTGGAATCCATTCAAAATCAGGCAGGTGCAAAACCTGTTAGAACTCAGCATTAGCACTACACTGATCCTTCTGAAAAATCTGTCCCATTTCTGAAGAAAAAATGCTACCGACTGACATGCCTAAAGAATTGATGGAAGAAGGCCACAAAAATAGTACCACCCATTCGTAGCCATTATAAAGCTAGACTCTTTTATCAGTACACCGAATGCATCAAAATTGTTATCATGGAGGTATAGATAAATCAGATTAGGAAAAAGCTGGAACATTCCATTAAAGCAGTATCTGAGTGAGTGTGTGTCTCTGTGCTGAAGGGTTAAGATGTGCATCTTTTCGGTGCACCCATGTTGACTGGATGAGAGCAGTGTAAATGCCATAGCGGAAGATGTTATCATGTATCTTTGACGTTCAGACTTTTTTAAAATCACATTTTAGGACTCTGAATCACACAAGGGAAACTTTATTAATAGACATCTGCTGCTGAGAGTTTGTTCCAAAAGTAAGGCGGCTCACCAGTTTAAAAGGTTGACTTTTTCAAAATCAGTCTACATCTGAATCATCTCTCTCGGGGGGAAAGGCTGCGTTTTGGAGAGTCAGGTGGTGAACGTTGCCGCTGAAAACTGTTTATGCCACTCATGATAGTTTGCTTTTACTGGCACTGTCTGCTCTTTGGTCCTGAAGTTGAGAGACAACAGCGACAGAGTGGAGACACAAATGCCACATCTGGAATCAATCAGAGACTTGTTGTTAGCTCTCTCATGCATGAATGTTGCTGTCATAAGAAAACCTTGTTTTGTGTTGTTTATTGTGTGTATTCTGTCTGGGTCTACATACAGAAACATTCGTCTTATGTGTGAAAAGGCACCTGGCACCAGCCTCTGTGTTTTCTGGGTAGACACACAATAATAGTACACCATCAGTAATGATGCATATTCCAAGAGAAACACAATCTAAATACAATAAAATCACCCACTAACAGAACAAAGAAAAATCTACACCTGACATCTGTTAATCTAGTTTTAAAGGCATGATTCAGAATGGCTTAAGTTGTGCCACTACAGAGAGAAATTCCCATATTTACTCGCCAGGAGATGTCTTTGAGCTTTACTTTTGAAAACAACAACTTCCACAATGCATTGCGACTACTTAGACATTCCCAAAGGGTGTGTTTGAGTGTGCAGAGTGAGACTATAAATATAACTGAAAAGCAGAGTTAACCAGTTATCCACCAAGATGTTTGTGTGTGTGTGTGCTATTTATTGAAAATCCCATCCTTGAAGTGAAGCCTGGGTGGGACACAGTAAGACATTCTGCTCCACTTCTTGAGGGTTGAAGCTGAATCATTTTGACTCTTGATTACATCACCAAAAGACTCTAAATTTGACCTCAAAAATGGCTATTTCTGGATCCACATGATGCATTAAAAGCATTCCTCCTTAGACAGAAATGTTTTACTGTGAAATTATTACTATTACTATTATTTAAAAGTTTTAATGTTTCATCCAGACCATGTAAATGGAAGCTGTCTTTTTTATGTATATATATTAAATGGTGGTACAGTGGTGATTCTTCTGAAAGTGATATTATGCAGTGGCACATGGCTGGTCAAGATTATCAGTCAGGTAATCAGTTACTTATCGCCACCAGGATAGGCTTAACAATGTGTAAAAAATCTGTGTATGGCTCACTCAATATAAGTAAACTACTTTTGAATTAAGGCTGGCATTTTTTATCTGATAGCCACGGTCAAAACTTGACAATTAACATAGAACAGATATAACATTAATAGTTTTACCCTGTAAGTAATAGTTTTAAGTTTGTGTGGGGGTGCACATTTGCATGGTATTGCACATGCTGAGCTGCTGTTAGAGCCCAAAGGGCATGTGCACAGGACTCCTCCCCTAACAAGGGACAGCTGCACTAAATTAGGGGAGGAGTCAGGAGGATACTTTTAAAATTGTCTAAGCCAGGTGACAGAGGACTTTGGCTGGAGAAGACTGGGGCTAGAATGCAGTGTGCAAAAGAGACTTATTTGCTTAGTTGTATCTACGTAGATGCCATGGTGAAAAAGCCTGATTACTAAATTTTCAGTTTGGCGTTTTGAACTTTGAGCCTTATATCTACTTTAAACCCTTTGTTATTAAATATAAATGAACTCAACTTACAGATATGAACCGGAAGGATCTTCACTAATTGCATTTCACTGTATGAACTACTGCAGCAGTTTCTGCAGCAGTGTTATAGACAAAAGCTTTACAATGTGTCACAATGTGTAAAATCAGAACGCATTACTGTGTCAACGTTACTGAGTTCTCTCTTCCCTGCACTCTTGATTTGTGTGTGTGTGTGTGTATGTGTTTATTGATAGAGTAGCCATTATACTGAGCCCTGGAGGTGAAGATCTTGTTTAGCCTTAGGTCTGCCCCTATGCCAGTCAAAGCCAGAGAATTTTCTTGCAACAAGAACTTGCATGGTGGCCTAATGGGTAGGAGACATGCCTCTGGACTAAGAGATCATGGGTTTGAATCCTACCTTCAGCATACCACCACTGGGTTCCTGAGCAAGTCCCTTAACCCCAAGTTGCTCCAGGGAGACTGTCCCCTGTAGTTAGAAAATGGAAGTCGCTTTTGATAAAAAGCATCTGCGTAAAATGCCGTGAATGCATGTGAGACTCTTATAGTTGGGTGACACCTACTTTAGTAAATATTACAGTGTTGCTATGCATTAGACCAGTGTTTTTCAACCTCTTTTGAGCCACGGCACATTTTTTATATTGAAAAAATCCCATGGCACACCACCAACCAAAAATATTATGAAATGCCACTTTTTAGCCTAATAATGACAATATAGTCTCTTAATTTATTTATACTCACTCAGTGTGAAACCTGGGCCTGTTTAGATGCACACAAAGCTGATATCCTGGGAGGAATTGAAGACAGGCACACACAAAGCTCTTCCTCAACAGCTCTAAGTCTCTCTCTGTTTTTAGTGTTTACAGCGATCAGGGTTGAAAAGCTCAGCTCACACAGATATGTTGTGGAAAATGGGAGTAATGTTGAAATAGCTTTGTTTGACAGATTGGTGAACTCCTTTGCAGCAGTTAGCCAAAAACTGTCCAAAGATAGGTCAGCAAAGTTTAGCTTTAAACCACGATCTTGTCTCAGTTCAGTTAGTTCCTCTCGCTCCTGTAAAGTCATGTCCTTCCCAACAATGGATGCTGAGCTAAATGGGTGCCTAACTCAGTCAAAGGATTCAGCGAAGACTGAAGGAAAATAAAAGGAAAGTTTCTCCTGGAGAGTTTTCAAATGTTTACCTATTATCTCACATAGAGCAGCAGTGCTGAGGTCTTGCTATGTCTTGGTGAGTGGGAACATGTCAAGGTTGGCACGTTCCACATGCTGTTGCCAGAGCTTCACCTTTGAATGGAATCCATTTATTTTATCTGTGCTTGTAAGCAGGTTTTCATTTCTGCCTTGCATTTGTGTATTCAGTTCATTCAGATGATGAAATATATCTGCCAGGTATGCCAGCTTCGCACACCACTCATCACTTGCAAGCAGCTTTGCGTAATCGGTCCTCTCATTTGTTAGAAACACTAAGTTCCTCCCGCAGCTCGTACACACAGGTCAGCACCTTGCCACGTGACAACCATCGAACCTCTGTATGGAGCAATAACTGTTCGGAGTTCGGATTATTCCTTTTCAAAATCTTCTCCATCACTGTCACTGTCTCATGCATCACTACAGCTGCATCACGTCTCTTGTCTCTTGTCAGTAGGTGGCAGCTAACGGAAGAAAATAGGCTTACATTCCATTTAAAGCACAGTCACTTGAAAATGGAATGTTATTACATTTTTTGACCAATTAAGTGAAATTCGATCATTTTCCATGGCACACCTGACATTATCTCACGGTACACTAGTGTGCCGCGGCACAGTGGTTGAAAAACACTGCATTAGACTTTGTATGACAATTAGTGTTGAAATTCTGCTGTTACTTCATATCAAGAGGACAAATCAGATTCGAGTGCTGCCTTCCCCACTTCTGGTGTGTGTGTTTGTATATTGCATTCTTTATAATAAGTAATGCAGATGCTTGCTTTGTCTTTGTCCATCATTGTCCAGTCTGGATCTCTACAGAGATCCACCATTTTCATTTCATAAACGCTGTGATGTCATCAAAAAACAATCACCAGAGTAAACATATGAATCTGCAGGTATCAATTTAGCCTCACCCATTCCTGTTCAAGGACTGTTTAAATCTGGATTCCTTTTTTGAAGGAGGCACAATACAGGCATAGTAACTGAATCCAAAGGGACGAAAAAAGGTTAGAAAGTGTTACAAAATCTGAAACAAACTCAGTACATAAAACTTTGGAAGTAGTCTGCAGGGGTAAAACTACAGAAATAAGGAGGATATGGGCCTTGTCAATCTATTTTCAGGAGCTATAAGTAAATAATGGGACTTTGGTGAGAGTACTCAAGTAGTTTGTCCTTTAGCTAAAAATTATATCAAACTATTGTGGATAAGTAAAGGCAGAATTCTCTGCACCTTGTCCTTGCACCTTTATGTGCGCAATTGTGTGTTACCTCTCTCCATATAATGAGTCTATTGATTTAATTGACCTCCATTAAAGGATGTGAAAAGGGTTTTATGATTAATTGGGGGGAAAATCAACTTGTAAATCCCAAGGGGGCAAAGTGGGTGCGAGAGAGAGAAAGAGGGAGAGACTGAGACAGACAGAGACTTAATGGACTTAGGACATGGATATTGATTAGCTACCCTGCAGCTAAATTAATTTTTCCAATCTTGGATTAATTAAGACCCCCCCCACCACCACCATCCAGATGAGAGAAGCAGCTGTAAATAGATGCAGTCTGTGGGAGGGAGGGAGGGAGGGAGGGAGAGAGAGAGAGGGAGGGAGGGAGGGAGGGAGAGAGAGAGAGGGAGAGAGAGAGAGAGAGGCAGTTGACAACATGCAAGGACGTTCTCCTAAATACTAGGCATATGTCAAACCATTAAACTCACACTCTCCTTACACCTACAACGTCAGGGAGAAAATCAATTTAGCGATGCAATTTTTTCCCTCTCCCCAACGTGAAAGAGACGATTAACCTCTTAAAATTCATGAGGCTACAGTCCCAAAATGGCATTGTTGGTCACAGGAGTGCCTCTCGATTTCATTATGCAGCCCAAATCACTAGGGTCAAAAGTGTGTATGCGTGTGTCGTTGCATGTTTTTTCATGTGCATTCATCCGTGTGCAGAAAGGTTAGAGAACAACATGAAAAGAGTTCTGTTTAGCTGCAAAACTGTATAAATCGAGTAGATTGCAAAAATATCCCTTTGATGTAAACAAACAAAAATGTGAGTTTACATATCCCACATTTTTCTTTTTTTATTTACCTTTTTCTCCTTCTGCCAACAGCCAAAAAAAAAAACATTCATAACCTATACTAACATGACCATTTTCCAAACTCACTTTAAACAGACTGTTTTCGGTACTGCGCCTTTAAGACTGAAATGTGTACATTTCCTTTATGTTCTGACTGGCTGCACTGCATTGTGACTTCTGCAAAACGTCGTCTTAGCTGAAATACTTGTTATGTAGTCAATATGAATGAAAAGTCTAAAAAAACTGCAGGCTGAATAGTTAGATATATGTAAATGTGCTGGGTTTTGTGAC
Source organism: Hydrocynus forskahlii (assembly GCA_037974365.1). Classification (NCBI taxonomy): domain Eukaryota; kingdom Metazoa; phylum Chordata; class Actinopteri; order Characiformes; family Alestidae; genus Hydrocynus; species Hydrocynus forskahlii. The sequence continues at coordinate 13,555,875 of JBBPCX010000016.1, read as the reverse complement.
ATCACCAAAACACTTAAATTGAAAAAGTGCTGTTTTTGCAGTGTAGTGTCCATCTTTGGATGGAAGAGATGGTAAACTGAATAGCCCATTCTGAAACTATTAACGTATATTTACTGCGTCAACCTTAAAGAAGCAGAGGGCTTTGGGTTTTCACTGATATGTGTCCGTTAACTGGCAACCGTCTTTAAGTGAATAACACAGACAGAAAGCGCTACAGTATCATGTTTTTTGTGTTTCTCTGCAGCCTGGTGAAGCCCCACCTTACCAGCATCAATGGCTTTTAATTACTGAGACCGATTACAATAGGTTTGAGAGTGAAAGGACCAAACGTGGCCCATCGATCACACAACTGTGCTGATCAATCAGCCAAAGCATGATTACTGCTCCTGCCTCTGTTCATTATGCTTTTAATAAGTCAACAGTAAGTTCCTACCATCCTCCAGCAAATACTCTCCAGTTGAGCTCAGCTTACCTGTCTCTCCATTGACTTACTGTCCAGAGGGGTCTCAACCCGCGAATGGAAAGGAGAGATCATTGATGCACTTTCTGCCCTTATTGAGATGCTACATGACTTTAGGAGGACATGGAGTTATCTTTGTTTAATCAATATTATTGTACTTTGAGCTACCCGTTTATTAGAAACACCCAGCCTGTACCTACAGTCACTGGCCATAAGTCACCATATAGTCATACAATTACAGATTTGTTGATAGGCATAATTTGTCTAACACCCTCCACTGGTCAGTATCACTATTGACTTTATAGTATTTTGCTGGAGGACCATTCTCAGAATAGCAGTTGCTAACATTGATTTGGAATGGTGGTGTGTGGTACTGGTACGAATGTTGAATTTGGTGTGTCTGGGGCCCCAAACAAATTATGTCCAGAGCCCCCCTAAAGATGTTTGACTTTAAGGCAATTGCAGATTTACCTTGTAGTGCTTTGAAGATGTAGTACTACAGAAAAGAATACTGAAGGATCATGGTGTTCAATCAGGAAACAAGTTCACCTATCTGTGAGAGAGGCAAGTACACATAACAAGGCCCAGCGTGTCTGCATCTTGCATCTCTAGCCAGCCAGAGAATCAGTCAGACCTCAATATTCTACTAGTTGACAAGGATGTTAATGAAGTGGCCCGTCTTATGTGGACCACCCTGAGTCAGCAGACTGGAGTCTTGAGTCAGAGTTATATACAGTATGTATACATGCTGACCTTCCAGAGTTGCAGAAACATTCCAGTCTCCATCACAAGGCATGCAGAACAGAGACTTTCCAGATACTTTCAGAGGTTCTTCTCAAGACCACAAACTAAAGATGCATGAGACAGTAATTCCAGTTCCAACCCTTTCAACTTCTTACTTTGGATAGAATTGGACCACCTCTGTTTTTCCACAGTAAAAGCCTTGATTATTCCTTCTGTGTTGGTCAGGGCAACATTTCTGGCCAAAGAAAACTGCATCATAAGATGGAATTCTTACATTAGTGTGGATTGAGTCAAAGCAATCATATATACAGTATATACCTCATAGATATTACTGGTTTCATCTTATGGTCCACATTCCAACTGGACCATAAGATGGAATGGTTACATTAGTTTTGATTTTTGATTAATACCTTCATCTAGAACAAACGGTTGTGACTGTGAAGTTTTGGTGCAAACAGTAGCAGCTTCAGCCAAAGCTCTGGCTTCTTTGTGTGATGGCTTAGCACGTGTCCAGCACTTCCTTCTCATTCAAGATTCTTTATTTGTCACATACACAGTAAAATGTGCCCCTGTAACGTCTGTGAGACCATGTAACATTGCAACAATTTATTAAAGAGAAAATCATTAAAATGTTCTTCGGTTTTCTTACTTTTTGGGTGCCACTAGAATTTGAAAGTTTCAGGGTTGCTTTCAATAGAACCTAATAGGCTGCTGAATTATCTCTTCTGCATCAAAAATTAAATGAAAAAACCTCAGGTCTGCCAGTGTGAGTGAATAAGCAACAGTGGTGACTGTTAGGCTGAGAAAAACATTCAGCCAAGAACGCTCTGTGGTCAGAACCTGAATACTGAAGAAGAGCTAGTGCAGGCAGAAGTTTCAAATTAAGCAGCCATGTAGTGTATTGTGTGTGTGAGTGTGTGTGTGTGTGTGTGTGTGTGTGTGTGTGTGTGTGTGTGTGTCTGTGTCTGTGTGTAAGTGTGTAAAGGCTTCATTTATAGAAATAAGTAGTCTACAGTTTGTATGACCATAACAATGGATAGTGTCCAGGTCTAGAAATTATTCAAAAAGAAAGTCCTTTGGTTTTCCACCGTTATTGCTGGCTATAGCACACACATCATGTGTAGAGATTGAAAGTGTGCTTCCATCACACTTCCATTTACTGCTTTTAAAACAAGCTAGCTTTCCTTAAAACAATAAAGCAAACCGCCCATTCGGACACACCATAGAAATCAAAAGCATCTGCTGTTTTCTCAGGTATCTGGCTGTCAAATGTGAACATAAAGCCCAAACTGAAAGACTGACTGACGGTCAAAAGGAATATGATATTCTCTGGCCTATAAAAGATTTCATTCCGGTGCAGTGCAGTAGTAAGGCGATGAGTATTGTTTCTAAAGCAGTGGCTAAAGATACTGAAAAACTGTTTTTTGAGAGAGAGAGAGAGAGAACCAATGGAAAGTGTATGATTGTGTGTGCTGTCACTGACAGGTGCAGGTGTGATTGGATATTGATCTACACTGCAATGTCACGGTGCAGCAAGTTGACACATGAACACACGGTACACCCTCTCACTCACCCTCTTCCTCTCACACACATACAAACACATCGAGACAGCCCGATGCAGTGTTGAACTTATTTATCATGTGTTCAGACAGCTGCGTATGAATATTCTAAAAATGGCCAGAGAGTCACTTTATTTGTTTCAATTACAGCCTTGGTAAATAAGTAATATTTAATTTTCTACATAGTGAGAATGTATGGGACAAAGTACTTAAGATGAGCTTTTAGTAGTCCATCTTCAGAACACTGTAGTTTCATCACAGCAGACCCACGTCAATAACATCCACTGTCGCATGGTTATGTAATCTAGTGGAAGTGCACTCCAATTCTCTTAGCATCAGCGTTGTCTTTTCCTAAGTCCACATGAATTTTCTTTCCTTGACCTCTTGACATTTTCCCTCGAGGTCCAGCAAAAGTGGTTTGGAAAGCATGAAGGAGGACATCTTTTTGGCTATTCGACTGGTTTGCAACAACCAGTCAAAAGTGCAGTTGCTGCCAAAATCCAGAAGTTTTTGTTCATTCAGATCAGGCTGGAGACCAGTGAAGTGAGGTAAAAAAAAAATCGTTTCAACTTTTTAAAAGTCCTTTTATAATTAATACAATAAAATGCACCAGATTCATTTGATTGATGTTACTGGAAAGGGCCTTTTTAATAAACTTTCACTGGGAAAATGTACGTCAAAATAGAAGTCACATGCAAGCATTTTAGGATAACTAAATAAAGTTATAGAAAAATATACATAAGCATACAAAGCAGAAATATTTCATTTTTATGAACAAGCAAGCCCCGTCTTGAATGCAAATAGGGACTTTGCGTGCATGGGTATTTCAATATAATAACAGACGGGGCTGTCTATTGCACTGAAAGAAATAAAGCTTTGAATCTATTTGATTCAAATATGTTGAACATGAATAAAATATATAACCCATCCTTTGCACTTGACTTATTTTGACTATAATTGTTGATGTAATGTATTTTTCTCATATGAAACTGATGAACGACTTAAATAAAGTAAAATTCAAAGCATTATCTTTTTACATACATTTGTATATGGACATTTTATTTTTTTAATCAAAGCTGTACTTTAAAAAACAACCCTCAAACTCCAAACATTTTATAGAATATATTTTAGAACCTCCAGGAATATGTCTCCCCCTACCCCCTTGTCTTCCTCTGTGCTGAACTGCAGCTATTAATTAAAATCAGAGGCGTTCTTTATGATATTTGCAGACCCTCAGGCTGTCAGTCTTCCAGACGTAGGTGAGTAAACTTTGGACCCTCGCTTACACAGTCTTGGAGATCCTCTTAATGAAGAGGGAGCGGGAGGATGAGAAGGGTGAGTGGGGGCATGTAGGGGCCGAAGGTTTCCTACTGGCTGTAACTTCGTTTGAGAAATAAAAATTGCAGGCCATTAAGGGCTGGCAAATGGAAGCTCTTTTATTGAGCGTGGTGCTTTTATGATAATTTAATAAGTGGTATTACCCTGGCAGGCTTCAGGGGCCGGCGAGCAGGCAGGGATGGAGATGGAGTGTTTCCACGGTGACTCAGTGCCATCCCACACACGCACACACACATGCCAATCCACTGCTACCACAGCACTCCGTTTTAAAGAGATAGTTCAGCCAAAAATCACATCTGAACTGGAGCTTTATGTAGCTACCAAGTCATGGAAGCTTGCAGCCAATAAGTGAGCATCATGCAAACTGAAGTTACTATGTAAATCATCACATAGTAACTTCAAATCACACTAAGTTGTAAAAGTAAAGACTTGCTTATGTGGTTTCTGCCACCGAATGGCATACTGATATCTATTTCCATTGTAAAAAGTACAGGCAAAAATCAGACCTACTGCCAGTAATACTCTGGAATCCCAGAGTCAGAAAGTTTTGACCACCAGAAATTGTGAGTGTCAGTGACGGCTGGTCGTAATGATGTATGAGAGGGCTAAAAATAATGACACCTATCAAGATCTCACACACCGTGACTGTACGTTTGGGACTCCTTTCTAACTACAGGAATGAATCAAGAAAATGAGCTGTCTGTCCAGCTACTCCTGCACTTAAATGTGTACAAGCTGATGTGAAGCATTACTTATTGCCAACAGCTAATGGAACAATCACCCTGCATTTCATGACAGGACTACACAGTTTTATCAGCTTCAGCATGAAAAGTTGGCAAAGTTTAAGCTTAAATCATTAATAACATTTGTATAGGTACAGTCTTGGCTCCACGGTGAGACAGTGGGTAGCACTGTTGCCCCACACCTCCAGGGTTGGGGTTTTGAATCCGGATCCTGTCCTTGTGTGTGTGTGTGTGTGTGTGTGTGTGTGTCTGTGGAGTTTGCATGTTCTCCTCATGGTGGTGTGGGTTTCCTCTGGAGTCATGCTCGTCAGGTCAACTGGGGATTCTAAATTGGCGGTAGGTGTGAGTGCGTGAGTGACTGGTGTGTGTGCACCCTGCCTTGTGCCTGTAGGCCCCGCGACCCTAGTAAGGATTAAGCGGTTACAGAAAATGAAGGAATGTATGTACAGTCCAGAAACACTGTAAACTTGGCATTATTGTAATAATAGCAAATACCCTAACAGAAGTTAGTATTATGGAAGTCATGAGAGTTCATAATTTAAATAAGTTCATTACTGCAGTCATGGAAGTTCATGTGAGTATACAGAGTATGTTGTAGTGGTTTTGAGCATGTCCCCACCAGTCAGATTTTTAAACTGACTTCGGATTACGAGAAAGTGGAGCAAGGCATCATGGATAACATATCTAAGAGAAGCTTCACTACATGTAATATTTACATGTGCATTTGACCCAGAAAAAACAAATAGACTGTGAATCTACAGCGTGGGCTAGATGTAAATCTGTTTCATCTTCGCCAGTTTTTATTTTTCTTACAAGTAGAACAATGTGGATGCCAAAGATTAAAGCTCATTTTGAAACAGAGGAGGAAGTACTAAATCCTGCTAGTCCCTTAATACCAACCGCACGTTGTGACCAATGACAGTGCAAGAACTGTGTAGGATATCCCTAGAACAAAGTGAAGGCCATATCAGTCTATGGGTAAAAATACTATTATCAGATAAAGAAGTTGCTGGGAAATGAGGACACCACAGTTTCCTCAGAAAGGCTCAGTGGTTAATTCATTTTCAAGAACGCCATGTTGTCCTTTTTATCCCAGCACAGTTGTCTTTTATTAATTATTTTAATAGCAGAGGGTTCTTCCTCTTCCTCTTTTACCACTCACAGCACATGGTCATGAGGTGGTTACTAAGAAGTACACAATACACCAGCAAAACCTACCAAACTAAACTGCTAATATTCATAATTGAGAACTTATAGCATAAGGGAATGACTGTTGTTATGAACTAATGGCATAATCATAGACTGAAAGAAGAACTACTTTTGGTTCCCTAAAGAACTTTTCACTGCACCACTGGTTAAATTAGTGCACCCCAGAATAAATTAGACATTTTATGAAATAAGCATTTTTAATGCACAATATGCAAAGGTCTGGGCTTCCAGTCAGTATTTAGTATGAATATTTTCGAGTATTATCTTGTTTTAAAATGTAACCTCTTCATTGATGTCCAGATTTTTCTGACATTTAGTCCTTTTTTCTCTCTGTTCATGCAACAGCGTCTGTTCCACAAGACAGCTTGAAATGTTTTTTTGTGATATATTATGTCAATGGTAATCATACAAAATATGACATGATGTGAACAGGCAGGTTAGTTAATACTGCTCTGGTACCACTACCGGGCTGGGTTGATCGATTCCCACTGACTCTGTCAGACTTAGTTCATACGCACATGCACTGTAATGGATGTTAAAGAATGTAGCAGCAGGTGTGACCGTGGCTTTTAAGCTTATGACCATCACTGGTTTCTGTCAGTTGTTCTAAAGTTGTCATTAAGCCTTATGAAGAGTGATAGCAAATCTTTTGTGGAACGGGGTCTGCTGGTACTATATAAAATATATGGAATGTGTGTGTGTGTGTGTGTGTGTGTGTGTGTGTGTACATGTATGTGACATATGGAAAGGCCCATTTCTACAGACCTTTCCACAAAGCCACTCATCCTTCAGGGCTACAGCATGTATAAGGATGTAGGAGAGAAAGCGGTCTGATCCAGTCTGCTCTGCTGGTGCTGTTATTAGCAGGATATCGATCTGGAGCCGTTACCACCGCGTCCTGCTGACATTATCATTTCCCAGAACAGGAGAGAGAGAAAGAGAGAGAGAGACAGAGAGGGAGAGAGAAAGAGATGCAGCAATTCATAATAGACCATTCATGATAATTTAGGAAATGTTTGTGTATATTTGAGCAGACCAATATGTTTGTGGTACATCACTTATCAACCATGAGACAAAGCAGATCCAAAATGGACAGAAACTCCTAATGGACCTAGTGCATTTTCCTATTGCAAGAAACACGTTTACAGACCTTGATGACCACACCAGTTCCGTACTGTTTTATACATGAACACTTGTAATCTGTCATTTCTGCGGGCAGAACAGAAAGACAAAAAGCTTCCTTAACAGGTAAAATACTACTAACCAAAAAATATATTTTTTTAGAGATATAAGGAACACTGAGACCTGGATCCCTGATGGCTCAGACATAGAGGAAGGTGATTTAAAAAATATACTTAAAACAGGAATTATTTCATTTTTTTTACTTAAGTAGGTTTGAGGGCATTCAGGGCATTGTGTGTGTGTGTGTGTGTGTGTGTGTGTGTGTGTGTGTGTGTGTGTGTGTGTGCACACGTGTGTATGAGAGAGAGAGTGTGCGTGCATGAGAAAGAGAGAGTGAGAGAGAGAAAGACAGAGTGTCGTGCTACATGATGAACGTTAATCATGCAGTGTATAATTACAGAAATTGATTATTTCCAGCAGATACTGCTCGCTCTCTCTCTCTCTCTCTCTCTCTTTGTCTCTCCCTGTCTCTCTCTGTCTCTCTCTCTCTCTCGTTCTCTTTCTTTCTCTCTCATTCTCTTTCTTTCTCTCTCTGTTTTGTCTGACTCTGTCTGTTTTGTCTGACTCTGTCTGTTTTGTCTGACTCTGTCTGTTTTTTCTCTCTCTCAGTCCCTGTCTGTCTTTCCCTCCACTCTCCTCTCTTTCTTTCTCGATTTCTTTTTCTCTTTTTTCTTGAGTTTTAGTTCTTCAGTACTACTACTTATCTCCCCTCACTGGGTGATGGATGATGAATGTGCTTCATTTAACTAGATCTTTTTTAAGCATTGTTCTCTCTCTGTCCTGTCTGTCTGCCTGTCTCTCTCTCTCTCTCTCTCTCTCCCTCTCTCTCTCTCTCTCTCTCACACACACACACACACTTTCTGTCACCGTTGCTCCCCTAAATTATTAATACTAATAAATATTTCACAGGTGAGACCCTCTCGGAGTTACATCACACCTTTATCAGGCAATTACATTGATGATTTAATTGGCTGTAGAGAATGATGAATAACAGCATAATTAGCAAAGTGCTCTCATCAGAGACCCTCTGCTGAGCTGCCTAATAACCTACACACTTCACTCTTCCGTGGGGTCTCTCCCACCTTTGGAGCAAAGTAGACGGCTATAGGGAATCCAGACTTCACCATCAATCAGACTCTTTAAAGGAAAACAATGACAATCATCAGGCTCTGCAGCTTAGAGAATGATGTCGGTTCAGGGAGAACCTGCCCACTTACAATGTACTAACAACAACACTGTAAAACACTAGCGAGTGCATGTGCTCAAACCATGAGAGCAAGGAGCCAACTAACATATGTATTCAAACCATATTCATAACAACAAATATATCACTTCAGAATCTAGATCATTATGCACATTAGCTGCACTTTAAGGTAATTAGTAGCTATTTCCTTCAGAGAAGGAGGGTAATCCAACGGGATCATAATTGACAGGAAACACACTACAAAGTAGTAATTTAATAAGAGGGCCAAAAACAAATCAACCTGAGTCCATTATGCACACACTTATAATCAATTATTTTTACTGTCATGCAGTGACAGACTAAGTTTATGTAAATTGTGTGACTGTATTATCTATAAAAATACAAAGATTGGATTGGACTGTTGTCAGATAATATTCAGTTCAAATTGAATATAATATTCATTAAGTCATTCAGGTTGATTTATGGGTGGACATTTTAGTGCTTTCCCTGTTTTAAAACACTCATTTCAACTCACTAAGGGGTTGATAATGAACTGGTTTGTTAATTCAGGTGCTGAGTCAGGTGTGTTGGGACTCCAGAAGGATGACTAAGTGCTGTCTGTTTGGTGAGCTGACCAGCTTATTGACTACGTAACGCAATTTCCACGCACTGTTACTAAGCCCTATTTTTTGTAAACAAATAAATAAAATAAAAATAATTGTAATAAACATTTTTTTAATACATTTTCACACATTATACAACTCATCAGCATAACATAAGCACGGCATGAACATAAGTGAAGCATGAGTGAGCCGGTTTGCAACACAATGTGTTGTCTCAGCTCCTTCACATAAATGCTTCCAGCGTTATCATTACATACGTACAAAAGCTGTAAACTGTGGTTTTAAATATAGTGCTGTGCACTGTAGAAGGCAAAAAGTATAAATGTGAGTGGATTTGAGTTGATCTTTAGGGAGTTCACACTTCATATACCCATGCGAGTCTGAGTAAATTGACTCCTCACATATGTTGGCAGGCATGTAGGCATGTCGGAAGGGCTTGGGTTTTGACAGAGGAAAGACAAACAGTGCCAGAGTGGATTGAAGCTCTGGAAAAATTGGAAGCACCTCTTTGTCATCAGAAAAAAAATACATCAGAAGCACCTCTGGTACTGGCCTACAGAATATCATTAATTCTATTTTTGATTTTTGTTTTTTTGGGGGGTTTTTGCATAAAACCTACCTAGGCCACCATTTACTGGACTCACAAACACCCTCCCATTAACCAAGATGAGATAATGGATGGGAGGTTATCCTAACTATAAAATCAGTGGTAGATTATCTTAGCTCAATCTCCACCAGATCATACGCTTGACCTTTCTTGTGTAAGGCAATAGGTTAAGGCAATCCACTGCAGCGTTGTGACGTTAGCTCATTAGCAGGGTAGCGAGAGGGTATTTAGCCACAGCTCTCTGCCAGCATACAAACATGTTAACACGCAACAGATCGTGGCTCTCAGTAACACAGGTTTTCCGGGATGTGTTTGAGTCCGTGTTGATTCAGCAGCCTCCAGATAAAATCTACCACAGCCTCTAGTGTTTTCTCGCACCTTTTCCCACAGAAAGCCCCCACAGCCCTGTGGTCCATTAGCTGTAGGCTACCCATTCTCAGGTTTTCAAGGAGAGATTTGTAAATGCGATACACTTCCATAAAATGATTGTTCATTGCAAAGTCTGGTTTGTTTGCTGCATACTCAGGCCTTATGTTGGTAATATGATTCATTGAATTTGATCTAAAACACATAATGTATCCAAGAACAAATATGAGTGAAAATTCAGTGTCTTAAATGTTGACTGTACATTTTCTATGGGTATTAAATTTTTGGTCTCAGTTTGGAGCAGAACTCTGTAAATTACTTCGTTCTATAATTACAAATCATTGGAAAAAGAAGAAAAAGAACAATTTTGCGTTCAGCCAATCAGACGACATCATCGATTTTGTTTTTTTCAGTAAAAAGAAAAATAAGATCTGATAACCCTCCACCTTTTTTATTTTGCTGAAAAGGCTCTCGTTAGCAGTTGTTTCTCTTCAGTCTTCTTTATCTTGTTCTCTTTTCAGATTTCCTGCTGGAGAGAAGATCATGACAGTGGACTGTGTTCCTCTGCAGAAGACTGTAGCATCCGTGCAGGTTTTTCACCAAAGGATGTATGTGATAGTAATTCAAATTACTCCAGACTGATCCATTTTAAATGTCATTTGATGTAAAACTAGACATTAAATTCATGTACATGCTGACCAAAGATACATAATTTATTAGAATTAGGGAATGCAAGGAATTGAAGTGGGATAAAATGTAACACAGATTTTTGTACATAGTTGAAACAGGCTGAAGCCAAACATACTTTTGGTCAATCGCAGATTATTCCCATAGTAACATCACTCACACAGCAATATTATGCATACAGTATATTCTCAGTGTAGAAAAGACTGATTCATTCACAATCATAACTACGGCTTTATATTTTTTGAGTATCATTCATTTTTCATGTGGTTACATGTGAAGAAAGCTAGCTAACGTTATCTGGTCAGCCAGAACATTTCCTTTGTCAGTTACCTGTGTGTTCAACAACCAGGTAGACTAAAGTGAATTGCTATAATAGAATGAATAGAATATGTTTACTGATAGCTTTTGTATAGGCAGGTGATCTAATCAATCATTTCAAATGAATAACTGAATGGGCTCTGAAAAGAGCTTAACAAAGGTGAACTGGTGTGTTACATTGTAAACAAAGTTGCTCTTAGATCTAAAGAACCTTGCTCTTTCTGCCATAACCCAGATGACCACCTCAGCCATAGTCGTAAATACTGTTTTTTATTATGTAATAAATAACTTTACTTGTCTGTAAGTATAATTTAGAGACGTCTTACCAAGATTATTTGAATTACTTTGTTGATGGCTAAAATACCCAAAAGGAGAGTTATGCATGCTAAAATCCAGCCTCCACATGTCATTAAAAAATCCACATAAGAATTAGAATTCTTCATTCTTTGGAACTTTTTGGCAGATTATTTGGAAATGCTCTATTGATATTTGCCATCCAGCTATGATATATCCACCTGGTTCAAGCAACATAAGACTGTATTGAATTAACAATTTGCATAAACGTATCAGACATTTTAGCGACTGTTATAACTAGCACCTTATAGCTAACCCCACCTGGGCCCCCCTTTAAGCCAAATTGTTCACAAACAGTAGGTGTTTGAAATAATGTTGTTGCCGTATGTAGCAGAGAAATATGGGTTGCTGGCATGAAAAAAATTTAAATGTGCTTTTAAATTATTTATTTAACTCAAATCAATTTGCTGCCTCTTAACAGTTGTTTCAAACCGAATGGGATCTATTACCAGAATAGACTGAGTGCTACGGATCCATACCTCAAGGCCTTGGGTACTAATGCTGAATTTGATGAGAGCTCATAACTCGGAATTTCCGACCTCCAGCTTGAACTGGGAATTCTTGTTCTGAAAGTTAAGACGGCATTCTGAACTCCAAGTTCAATGTATGATATCAAATCAATAGCTGTTCTCACCATCCATAGCAACAAAGTGCCAGGTTTCTACTTTTAACAGAGCTTTGCTTCACATCAGTCAACACAAAGACACAGTAGCTGCTCAAATGTGTGAAGGTTGAAGCCTGTGCAATTTCGAGCTCCGACTTCTCACTTCTAAGTTAAAGGAATAATTCAACAAAAAATGAAATATGCATACACTACCAGTCAAAAGTTTGGACTCACCTTCTCATTCAACACCTTCCTTTGTTTTTATTATTGGCTACGTTGTAGATTAATATTGAAAACATCTGATGACACCTATTGCTCTGATGACAGCTTTGCACACTCTTGGCATTTTTTCAATCAGATTCATGAGGAATGGACCTGGAATGCTATTAACAGGTGTTCATTGTCAAGAGTTCATTAATGGAATTTCTTGCCTTCTTAATGTGTTTGGGATCGTCAGTTGAACGAGTAGGTGTGTCCAAACTTTTGTGTATTTTTCCACTTACTCTGGATGTAGTCAAGTCAAGACATTTTTAAGTGACTTGACTGAATCAGAATTTAAAAAAACTTTATTGATCCCAGAGGAAATTGCTTATGTAATGCCTGCAAAGACACACAGACACACAGAAACAAGAACAATGCAAAACGAAGTCTAAATAAAATTTAGATAAAAATCTGTAGAAAAAAACAACATGAAAACACAGTACTGTATACTATATACAGAAATGCTGGTTATAAATACGATAGATAAGTAACACAGTTGAGCGAAATCTAGCAACACAAATGGTAGTTTAGTTTGTGTTATTGGACAAAGTAATTATTAGTGATATTGCACATGTAGACTGTTGTACATCGTAGCAAAATACTGCACATAGTCATACACAGAAATACAGCTTTGAGGCTAACAGGGATAACAATGCTAGAACTCAGTAATTACCCAAATAGCCTAAATTGTTTCTTTATTACTGTGGCACAGACTTACCCAGATGGTCTGGGACACAGCATTTACAGAGTTACACAGAGTTACTGTGAACAACACTTTACCATTAGAGGTTGCCAGGGCTGGTGTTAAACTGTGCAGACATGGCTAAAAGTCATTTGAAAAGCTCTCAAATGAAAGGTGGTGCATATGGTTACACTGATAAGGTTAGGCTTTCAAAAACTAGAACATAGCAATGCAGATTCTCCTGAATTCCCTCCTGCTCAAATTGTTATGCTGCTTGAATGGACTACACACTATTCACAACTATTTCTCTGTTTATGCAGATTTTTTGGCTTTTGAGATGAAACAACAAAGTTTTTATGCTCAGTACTTGACTGCTTGTGTTTTTCTTATTTACTTTTGTTTTCCGTATCAGGATCTTCCAGCCCACATGCTTGATTGGACCTGGACAAAAGATGGTGAAACGTCTCTGGCTCTGCTATTGTAAGGAGTGTCCAACACAAGAGGAGGACTGTTTCCACAGAGATAATTAATAATGCAAACCACTGCAGTCGACTGATAGCACTTAACACAAAAACCCTTCACCTGCTGATGTCATCCGAGAGTGCGCGCACACACACACACACACACACACACACACGAACACGGACACACACACACACACAAACACAGACACACACAGAGGACACACAAGCAGTAGAGAGAGTGAAGGGGTCAGCAGTGTTGCTTGGCTATTGTCATTATATTTCAATGCGTTGAGACGCATTTAAACTAGCTAATATCCTAGTCACTCCGCCAACTGGTGCTTTAATCAAGTTTTATGCATCATTATAGACAAAAGTTGTAATTCATCTAGAAGTTTAGGTGATTTGTCCTTCAGAATACTGTGGGACAGATATATCTATTACATTTGAGAGGTACATGCTCTCTAATATGCCTGTAGCCTCTAATGTCCAGCAGAGGGCACTAAAATGAAAGTCTCAACATCACAAATGCAGGTCAATACTGCAAATATGGGAAATATGCAAATTAGCATTTGTGAAAAATACCATTACTGAGATCATACCTCAACTTAGTAATATCTTCATATTGGAACCCTGATCTCATTGGAAATGACGTATGTGCTGCAATGCAGCATTTTACTCATCATGGCCACATCAGTTTCAACTGATTGTTAAACAGCTGGTAAAGGAATATTTTGGCAAATCAAATGCAATCAGTTTTCCATTTTTTCCAGATGTGGTTGGTCAGCCAAAACATCTTTGGTGTATAAAATTTTGCATGAGGCTAATGTTCCTAACAAACACTTAAAATCAATTGTCACCCAAATTGCCCAAACCATTTTCATAAAAAATAAATCCCCAAAACTTCCCTCAACCTGCACAAATCGCACCCAGGTCTTTATTAAGGCCCTGCAGACGTGTGCATGTGGTTTAGGAATCAATTCTGTAATTTATGACTGCTTTGTGAATACCATGCCTGTGTTGTCTGAAATGGCTGCCTGTAGGGGGGAATTTGCACTCGTGTTTATAGCTCACAGTAAGTCACACCATGTCCTAAATCACACTGACAGGTCTGTACCACCTCAATAAAGAGCAAGATGTTGTATGAGCAGGTTGAGGGACATTTTGCTGCTGTATTTTTACAGAAACTGAGCTATTTAGATGACTACTGTTTGTTAGCAAAGTTAGCCTAGCAGCTGATGTCTTTAACTAGAGAAGGGACGGCTGGACCTTAACAATATCTTTGGAAAATATTGGAAATATGTGTAAATTGACCATTTTACCAATGGTGGGCGGGGGGGGGCAACTTTGGTGATAAAGGTTGGTGACCCATTCAGTTAGTAAATTAACAGGTATCTAATTAGACACTGTCACATAGCATTGTGCAAATTAGCCAGCTAACTTGACATTAATCTAAAATAAATGGATTCAGTTTATGCGAGAATGTAGAAAATATGTAGGCTTAACTGAACATTCTTTTAATTGGTTGGTTTGGACATGTGCTGAGGAGAGACTCTGAGTGTGTGTGGAGGAGGATACTGAGGAGAGACTCTGAGTGTGTTGGAGAAGGATGTTGTGGAGAAACTGAGTGTGTTGGGAGGAGGATGCTGAGGAGAGACTCTGAGTGTGTTGGGGGGTGATCACTGCCCAACCACCATAAGGAACAAACCACCTTCTTTTTTCTCTGAAACATTCCTTTAACATGGAAGTGAGAAGCTGGAACTCAGAAATGTTCAATTTTCAGCCTTTGAGAAGTGGGAACTGACATTAACAGCAACAGACCAGCTTGATGGTGTAGTTTCTTCCTCAGTGAACACATTACACATTCAGTTCACACACTGAAGTGATAAGGGATGTTGGTATTGCTTGCTAATGCTGGGAATTATGTTATAACATGGAACAATTCATGGCAGCCAATCAGAACAGAGGTCAGTCGTAAGGATGGAGTGACCAAAATAGCCTGTTTAGCCTGTTATAAAGTGGTCATAAATACACTAATTTGGCACAAATGTGATAAGGGGACTTTATCATGAGAAAAAAAGGAACAAGAAAATGGTAGAATGCTTAAACAAGCTTACACTGAATATTGTAAAACTCTCTCTCTGAGTTTAATAACCTTACCCACAATCTCTCTCCCTCTCCCTCTCCCTCTCCCCCTCTCCCCCTCTCCCTCTCCC
>JBBPCX010000016.1:13516939-13531686 GCA_037974365.1 Hydrocynus forskahlii | reverse complement strand
TTTGGCTAGGTTGACCAAGCCAGTAGTGTGGTTCAAGCAACCTGCAAAAATATGTTAATCTTGGAAAACTGTGGAAGAGTAAGAACTCTGAGATTGTATTCCAAGTAGTTTTGGAGCATTTCTCTTGGCACATTCGTCATGACAGTTTCATGTAATGTTAGACAGTTGGTGTTTTCAGCTTATCTATAAAAAAGGCAACAGATGGCAATGGCAACAGAGTTGCTCCAGCATAGCCTCTATCTGAAGGGGTACCTTTTGTCGCTCAAACCTCTTTTTAATAGATCAGAAATCCTTCCTCATAAATGTACAAAGGCATTTCACTGGTTTGATTAAAGTAAATTTGAGTGAGCCTATGTTCACATTTTGCCAAATTTCACTTCAGAAGCATGTAAAGCCAATTTATTTTTTTGAATAAAATGCTTTCTTTTATGTGCTCCTGCATTTTCGTTATGGATGCTACTGGGTGGCTTGAGCTAAAGGTTTGGCATGTAAAGTGACCCTAAGGAAAGTGGGATCCAGCTGAAAGAACTGGGTGTTTGTATAATGCCGTATCAGTGGATTGTATGTCAATAAAACCGGGTGGGGGGGACTGCGCTGCAGCTTGTGTAAGGACATGATGAGAGAATGGTCCGTGTTGTGGTGTTATAACAGAGACGATGCCAGGTGAACAAAAAGGTCAGCATGCTCGGCTATTGTTAGTACAGCGTGAATGCCAGAGGCCTGTGGCTGTAGTTCAGTTATAAAGGCAAAACCCATGGCACGGTCCTTTTGGAACTGCTTTTTGATTCTGTTTATTAGGTTGGGAGGATAAATGAGTTTTTAATTGTAGGTAGTGAGTTTGCTGACCCATTGTCTTTGTAACTGAGAGAGTGCTGTGTTTTAATTTTAAGTTTTATAATGAGGTACAGAGGGTGTGTTTTGGGGGCAAGAGAGAGTGATAGAAAGAAAGTAATTGGAGTGAATGATAAGAGGTAGAAGGATGGGGATCCAGGGGCAGTGAGGTCAGGGGCGGGGGAGGATTAGAGAAGAGCTATTTGGCTGAGACGGATAAGAAATGGAATTCGCATAAGAATAGAAGGGGGTGTGTGTGAGTGAGAGTGAATGAGCAGAATAATGCACCGGGGTGGAAGGTGGGGGGTGGGGTAATTGACCTGGGTGCCAAGCCATTTTTGACCTGGCATTGCTGATACACTGGGGCTGCACAATATATTGTCTTACCGTTATTGCAATATTGGTTTCTGCAATACTGATATCACAAAAGGATGCAATAGGCAAATGAGCCTCTAACCAGTCTAAACTGCTGACATACCATAATTGCACAAAATTTAAACAATAATAAAAACTTTTCAGTTCAATAACAGCGACCCTTTAATATCTTGAAAGGTATTGCATAGAGAACACTTAAATCGCATTTTGTCTGTTTCGTACAGCTCTGATACATACCTTATTCTTAATGCCTCTCTTCACCTATTAACAGTCAATTAAACACTTGTTCTTTCCTGATTCAAGTGTCTACCGTTAGTGAAGCACTGATCAGTATCAGCACCAAGACTTGTGCGGGTGTCGTTCGAGCATCATGTTTGATGTTTCTTAATCACACTTGTACAAAGTTGTATTCAGTTCCTCTGACACATTATAAAATGTAGGTACAGTATTGTGGTATCTTACATCAGAACTGTCCCACCCCCTGCAAAGGGCTGGTGTGGCTGCGGATTATCGCACCAGTACGCAGCAGCCAATTGATCTCTCTCTTCAGTTCTTTACACAACTGATCCTGCTTTGTTAAATGAAAGCTTGCAGCCAACTTGGCCTCTGCAGAAAATTTGACACTCCTGATTACATTCAATGCACACACGGCTGTTCTTTTTAGGTCAAGGGCTGGCCCAAATAGCATTTTTTTGAGCTTAGACAATTTCTTGGTGTTTCCAAATGTTTACTCAAATACTGGTTTTCAAAACCAGTATGTTTTTAGTAATATTTGTTATTGCAGTTCAAAATATTTTCAGTTGGTGGTGACATTGTATTACTTTGTTTGGATGCCATTTGTCACTGTGTAAGCTGTGATTGTAGCCTCTCATTCAAATACAGCTATTGGGAGCCATGGCAATGTGAAACATTAATGTATGGGAGTGAAAGGAGTTTAGCTAGCAGCTACTAGCAAAGATGTGTGTTAGTCTACCGTCACAAGCAACACGTGAGTGCTGTTTGTGATGTGTACGAAGCAAGTTCGTCACTTACTGGTGCGGCGTACTGGTATGACTGTAATTGCAAAATGTTTAAATTCTGGTATACTAATACAAGACATTTCCACTATATGTAAGTATATTTAGCTGTTTACAAAGTTCTTTAAATACTGGAGTTATCCACAGCATTCTTATAGCGCATGTTGACACACATCAGGCTAACGAGTAATGTCATATTAAATCTGTATTGTTACTCCCAAATACTAATAGATGTTAGTAAGAAATTATGGTATGTCTGAATTTTATTCCCTGCCCCAGAAGTTCTGTCTTTCAAAAAAGTACTCTAAAACTTGGTGTTTCTTGAAAGTGCATGTGTGTTGTAGTCCTAGAGGGGTTGATGAGATTAACCCACAATGTCATCATTAACTGCGCGTCACGGACTGATTAGTAAGGAGCGGTTGTCCTGAGAAACTCTGAACAGCTCTGAATACGTTCTTGTCGGGATGCTCTGCGTTGCAAAAAGGTTTCTGAAGCACAGAGACCCTTGTAGTGAGACTACATGTACCTCTGAACATAATTCAGATTGCATTACAAGATGCTTCAAGTCTTGCTTTAATTTGCAGACAAAAGGGGGATTGCAGCATGTCTGTGCTCTTTGTTCACACAGCAAAACCTCAGCAAAGAGCCTGTTCATGTGAGTCAGCCAGCTAAATGAAGATGACTGGTGTGACCTACTGGACTATTTCTGAGTGTGTTATGTTCGAGTTTTTAAGAAGCACTGGTGCAGGAAGCAAAAGGCATGTATGTAGACATTTCAGTTAGTCATCTTGACAAACAGATCACTGACAGAAGAGTTTTTTACAGGGCTTGTAAGTGAGATTTATGTACCTGAGAGCAATTATTAATTATACGATATGCTGTTCACAAACCTCCTTAAATAACGTTTGTCTTGGACTGCCACAGGGGAGATGAGAGAGATTACTGAAGGCAGGTGTGTTTTTACTACATTATTTCTTATCTCTTACAGGAAGTAAACATCCTGCCTCTGTGATCATAGAACTACAGATGACGTATCTTCTGTTAACTCTAATAGGCTTAAGGTTTTCTTTGTTCCGCATATCAGTGGTTTCACTTAATGAATGTGAACTAAAAATGTTTTAGTAGGGAGCAGGCATGCCGCTCAGTCTTAACCATTAGCCCACAGAGCCATAGTTAGGTCTGATAGTTATATCTGTGAGAACAGTACTATAATTATCCGGCCTCACTGTGTGCATTGTGTGGTTTGAACATGCAGACAGTTTGCTGAATGATGTAAAGTAGTAATCATTGTCTCCACCTCTGGAGGTGTTTTGTTTGCAAATTTCATCTCCTCCCCCACATTTTTACTGTAATGTAGTTATCAGGTACCGTAGTCTTTTTTTTTAATTTGTCTAACCTAATTCCCGTGCCTGTAAAAACAAACTGAAAGCCTGACGTCAAACCTAATGCAACAATTTTTCATTCAGTATATGATAGACAGTAAGATACATTACTTGGGAAATTTATTGTGGCTTATATTGCATGAGAGATTTTAAGTGTAGGCTTGATCAGAATTGATTTTGTTTCACAATTTTTCTATTAAGTAATCCATTCTTGTTGAGTGTTCTTCTTTTTGCGGGAAATGATGCCTTTTTTTTTTTTATTGTAAGATGATGTGGAAATTTGTTTAATCATTTCAGCCTTACCCTCTGGCTAGCTTGTAGCTTTGAGTAATCTGAGAGCGGCTGTATGTTCTCTACGCTCAGCAGGCTTCGAGCCCGGCCGTGACTTGGCAATGACCTCCCTGACCTTGGCAGTGGCACACACCCCTTACACACCCACCGAAAAGCTCCATTTCTCAACACCCACCCCTTCCCCCATCTTGGCCTCCTGTGACGCACTGACTTCTCAAATGCCATGCAGTCCCCTTCCCCACCGGGGTAAACCTTATTCAAGTCTTCAGATGATGTTTACCTTGCATTTCAACTAATGAGCCAGTAAGTGTAACCCCATAGCAGTCTTCTATTTCTGAGTGGAGACCATTAGCTCAAGAGTATAGCTTTCCTCAGACTGGATGAGACTAGATCCACGGATCTAGCCACGTGGCAGCTGTGCTCTCTGAGGAATCTGTTTGGTAATGGCTTTGAGCTGTTTCATGCACTCGGCCTCAGCAAATAACACATACTCTGGCGATTAGAGCTAACGTAAGAACAAAACGTGCTTATGTTATAACTCTCCACACATAATTAGAGCAAGTAGCTTTACAAGAGCCTTCATTTTTGGTCTAGCAACTTCCCTGGATATGTTTGTGTTGGAATCTTTTCAGTTCTGTTGTGACGTGCGTCAAGATGTTACACGCACAACCGTATTTGCGTCTGTAGTAGATTCTGCCCAGGTGGAACCTACCAGTCTGTGTTGTGAAGCGGATTGTTTGCTATTGCTGGTTCAGTACGTTCCACAGCAGGACTGATGGGATAGGTTGAAAAAATAGGTCAGGACTTTGTAGTAGGGTCCAGTGTGTTTTGAGAGGGTTACTGAGTTGATGCAGGGGAGCTGGAGATAAGACCATGACTGAGATATTTGTTTGCACAGTGTCAGACACCTACAGGCACAGATAAGGCTGCTGGTTTTGAGAGTGAATATTCCACTACTGACCACCTGAGCAGGTTCTGTGACACAACCGAATCAACAAAATGATGCAATGACATGCTGTGACGCAGACAGTAATACAAACAACCTTATCTCAGATGCTGAGGGAGGGCTTTGGATGAAATAGATTCACAGTCCTGTTTGTACACATACTCGCCTAGAGCGAAAGTTGGGTAGCAGCATTTGAGTGGGAGCCACACCAGCTTTGTAGGATGAAGAACATAAAGGCCATCAAGCAAAAAAGAGCTGATGTTCCTGCACTATAGGTAAACGCACCACAGGATGTTCTTACAGTGGGCCTTGTGTTTGCACTAAAGTCATTACCTCTGTTTTCTAGATTAGACAAGCCCCATTTACATAGACAAACTTGTAGATCTGGAATGATTACTAGAGTCAGTCCTTATTTAATAGTACTACAATTGGTATTATTTAACGCATGTTCAGTTGTATATTTAGCTCTGTAAATTGTTCTTTGTTGTGGTCTATAGGGGTGAGAATCACTAAGTTCTCCGTAATAGGGTATGGGTGTTTGAATCACTGATTTTTACAGCGTATTTTGAAATTAGAATTTTTCTTTATTACGCCAGACATATTAACTAAATTTATTCACAGATTTTGGATATAAAATGTATAGTTGTGAATACTTTCCCTCGTTTTTTCCTCATCCAGCTCCTATTGGCAGTCCAGAGTGTTATATCAAAGAATGCAGTTTCTCAAAGCTAACTACCTCTCTGTGGGTTTTGGTGTCCTGTTAACCTACTAATGGGATTAAAAATATGAATTACATTAATAGAATATGAATATGGGCTTCCATGTGTAGATATTCAAAAAGCAAAAATAGTATCTCAATGCTGTTTTTCTCCTTTTCCTCTTTTTCCTTTATTTACTTCTCCTGTCCCTGGTACCCATGTTGCCTTTTTTGTGCTCTGGGTTATTTGTTTTGCGAAAGCTCAGCTGGTCCAGATCAGCACAAATAGGACACATGAAACCGGAAACTACGAAAAAGCTGAAGCAGCGTTTCTTAGGACCGCTGTTTCATCTTCAGCAGGGATAACGGTCTCAAAGATCTTTCGGTGACCAGTTACATAATAAGTGGTCAGTTTAATTCTTTGGACCCTCTGTTGTGACACTCAAAGGCTCACAGCTCAGCTCCTAAGCTTTTTTTTAATCAGCAGTTTGTCTATTTACCTGCAGGCTGACGCTGTCGTGTTGCGTTTAATTGAAGTTCATGCTTGTAGCGCCTTTCATTGTGGGGTTTTACACAACAATAGTACTGTGCAACAGTCTGAGGCACCCGCAAAAACAATTTTAGATAAGCAGTGAGTTTTCACATAAATATTATTAACTAAAAGTAAAAAGGATAAATACAAAATATTATACAGATAACAGTGATTTTATGTGCAGTATATCAGTGGGTTCCTTGTGGAAGTAATACTGATGGTTCCCTGCTTTGACTCAGTCAGTAGCTCATTAAATGAAGTCAGGAACTGAAGGATGCTAGGCTAGTGGGTAGAACACTTGCCTGTGAACCAGATGACCACAAGGCTGCAGGTTCAAACCCCTGCCCCCCACTTTATAGCATTGTGTCCGTGAGCAAGGGGGACTGTAAAATAATGATAAAGTTGCTCTGGATAAGGGCGTCTGCTAAATGCCCTAAAGGAATTTCTAAAAATAAAATCCAAGCAATGGCTGGAGGCGTCGAGGAGAAATCTGGAACTGAACCTGTGTTCTCCTTACCAGCTCACAAAATATCAACAGTGTCTTTTCAAAAAAATAAAAATACCAACATCTTTGTTTGCATTTTTTCTGTTAATTCTGCTAGCAGAAAGACATGACATGTTGTGAAAAATGGCTTTAAATAATTTGCGTAGGTGCTTAAGGAGTTAAAAAGACAGGGTCTGGCATAACAGTAACATGTGCTTCTGTTCTCCAAAGTGGAACAAAATGTGCTGGCCTGTTTCACATGGAGACACAAGCTTTAGCTGTAGTGTCCATGCTTAGATATTCCCTTTCTGTGTGTGCGTGTGCGTGTTTGTGTGTCTGAGTTCAGACACTGAGTAGGTTTCCTGTAATAGTGCAGTGTGTTCAGCAACAGTTCTATTGTTACTTTCAGTGGATTTGAACTTCAGATAACCTTGGAGTTACAACCGCACACATGTTGCACACACAGTCCCGTCACACCTGCCCCACAACCAGTGATTGGTACTGTTAATACTGGTCACACGACACTGTCTAGGTGCTGCCTACACACAGTGTAGTGTCCCTTCGAACGGTCATGCTTATGTTTCAGCAATGAGTCAATTTGGGATATTGACTCTTTTTGAGGAGTCTGGCTAGAACTGTTTTAAACAAATGCTTGTACAAACATTCACAGGCTCTGTGTACGTTGGCAGGGCATCTGTTTGCTCACTCTGATAAAGACCAAGTGCAAGATGTTCAAACTAATGACAAGAGAGGTCGTGTACACACAAACACACTCAAATTCCCCTTATGTGGTAGTCTAGGAGTATGTAGTACAGTCAGATTATTTTTAATTTGTCGTAGCAGATTATCAGATTAACACAAGGCTTGAACAGTGGTTTTATAAGTCATTTTGGGGAACCTTTTCCTTGTGGTTAATGTAAAAGCATACTTGTAATGAATTTGCCTCTCATGAACCAAAACTTTCACTGAATTAAGAGAGCATTTTAACTTTTTTTTTTTTTTCTTGTCCTTTGCCTGATGGTAAACCATCTTCAGCAGTTTTATATCTTTTATAAGTTTGTGGTAAAGGGCTCTGTGTTTGTGAGAGAGCAGTATCATTGGGAGGTAATTGTTCTGATCTATGCATTCACACATACCTCAGCAGAGGACAAGTGCATCCTGGGAGCTATCTGAGAGCTCAGTTAGGGAACCCCTGAACCTTAGGTGAGGTTTTTATTAGGGAACCAGAGAAATATTATCACCCTTGGTTTTTTCTGTCCCTGCCTGTGTGATGTATAGACCTTCCTTTCCTTTTCCTCCCCTTCTTCCAAGGTTTCAGCCTTGACCTTTGGGCATGGCTGCTGAGACCCAAAGAGACTAGGAAGGAAATAAGCTCAGTGGGTAATAAGGTGTCAGAATTAATCTAAGAGTGAATACCAGACGTCAGGATGGTGTGTGTAATTGGCGAGATGCCAGAGGCCTGTTACTGTCCCGGACATCTCTCCAATTAAACATACCATCCTGATGCCTGGCATTCACTCTTGAATTAACTTTTCACCTCAGATCAGCCAAAGAACCTGTGTGTTTTATGGTGGGAGACTTCCTTAGGGTTTGTTTGTGTGTATGCATGTGTGTCTAATGAGGTTTGCATTGTGGGTAATGTCCATGCAGTTAACAGGGTAACGTTGGTGGCTCCGTCAGTATGTTGCACATTTCTGTCGATGGTTCGCATGCACCAGTATGAGCATGATTGTGGCCCACACTACTATAATCTGCTCTGCTCTGAGGTGCTCAGAGTGTATGGCTTGAACGGCTGACTTTTTGTTCTACTGTTATCAGTGGTTAAAGAGTTACTGCGGTGGTCATGTTTTGTAAAGTTGTGGTTAAATATTGTGTAGTTGTAATGATCTAACTCTAGCTGTAATGATCCAAGGACATCCTGTTTACAACACGTAATATATGATCACGTTATAATTTCAGGTTTGTATGACCCGTTTGGCCTGGATGATAACTCCAAAATCTTTGGTCTTAGGATCTTTTCTTTTCAGAAGGGTTGATTGGGATTTCTTATGGTCGTCTTGTTAAAATTATAGTTTGTCAGGATTATTAGGATATCAGAATTGTGAATGCCAATTACATTCCCCAGACTAGTACTGAGAAATATACCATTTATTTCTGTAGTTTTATAAATGCAGTAAAATTAATAAAAAGCCCATTTTAAAAGGCTTATTACTACTACATAGGAAATGGTGCTTTATACTGCGGGAGTCTCTATTTCAGACATTACCTCAGTCTTTCAAGTCACAGCAGTCTTGCTGTAGAAAAAAATGTTTATTTTGTCAAGTTTGTGGATCAAATGATGAAGTTAAGCGTTTTCACGCTCCCAGCACATCAACTAATGGACAAGTCTTCCCTAAATTGAAGTGGATATGTTAGAGCAGAGAACACTCTAAAATGTGCAGGGTATCCTCAAGGGCCAAGGTTGCAATGCACTGCTGTAGAAGGCCAGTCATAGGTGTTCTAAAGCCACTCAGATGTGTTTTGGATGAGGGGAATTGAGAGCTTCTCTCAAACAGTTTCTCATGCTATAGCAGCTCACTAATAGGGGCTATAGTGGCTTGCTTTGGGAGGCAAACCCAGTGGGAGGTTCATTTCTTTTCAACTGATGCATACAAAAGTCACTTATGTGCCAAAATCTCCCCCTTGTGGAGAATCTGCTACCTGATGAAAGTGACTGAGTTGTAAAACCAGACCCATGTGCTTCTCCCATTCTCACTCACTCACAGTGACTGTGAGTCAATGACTGTAATACAGATCATCTAACAGGAATATGTAACGTGATCATCTACTTTGCTGATATTTGTATGGCTGTTCAAAAACTAAAAGCTGTCTGTACTTTTTAAGCCTTATTTTCTGACCAGTAAAATCACGACTGCTTGTTTTAGCTGGTGGCCTAGTGGTTAAGGCATTCACCCTGTGATCAGAATGTCGTGGATTCAAATCCCAAAACTGCTAGTGGTGCCTCTGAGGTTCCCTTGAGCAAGGTACCGTCTCCACACACTGCTCCCCGGGCACTGTGTTCCTGGCTGCCCGCTACTTCACTTGGTGAATTAGTTAAAATGCAGAGGAAGAACAGTGTGTGCTGTGGTGTTCACATATAACAGAATGGTCACTGCACTGACCTGTGCTCCACCTCACCACTGCTGTTCAAAGTTATACATTTCCTGATGTGAAACCATTTGCTGACCACCTAAAGCAGCAGGATGTGTTCCGATAGGTCTTTGCTGTCCTGGAAGATATTTCATGTTCAGTGTGTTTGACCAGTTTGAAACAAGTTGCCTGATTTGTTATTGTTTTTAATATAAGCCTTCTTAAAATGTGTCTTGATTTCTTTCTCTCTCGCAGACTGACCAAGGCGTGTGTGACACTCATCTGAGCCTGTTCTTCCAGTTCTTGACCAGTGTGTGTGAGCGTGTATAGCGATGCCTCCCGCGACAGGCGGTCCTGTGGGGTACACACCCCCGGAGGGTGGCTGGGGTTGGGCGGTGGTCGTCGGAGCCTTCATCAGCATCGGCTTCTCCTACGCATTCCCCAAATCCATCACAGTCTTCTTCAAAGAGATCGAGCAAATCTTCAGCGCCACCAGCAGTCAGGTGTCCTGGATCTCGTCCATCATGCTGGCAGTCATGTATGCAGGAGGTCAGTCTTTGTCTTGCTTCCTATATTTATTTTCCTACCTCACATTCTCCTTCTCTTGCTGTGTTCTTTCTCTCTGTCCGCTGGTGTTCCACTGCAGCGAAATAAAATAACCAAACACAGCTGTGCTTGTGTTTAAATCCCTGACCTGCTGTCCTCTTCTGATGTGCTACTGGAAACACATCTTTTGTGTGTGGGCGTGAGCATGAGATTTTGTTGTTTGAAGAAGAACTGAACACAGTCTAGTACAGACCTGGGGGTATGTCACAGAGCATTATTTCTCAGATTGCTTGATATGCCAAAATGAGCACCACCCAAAAGTAGACCTGGAACAAACATTGAATTGTAAATATGTAAAAATGTAAATATTAAAATGGTAAAGCCTTATACTAAAGGCTAGCTTGTTCAGTTGCCCTTATTAATGAGGAAATAAATGAGAGCATTCAGGCTGCATTGCATAATAAACCTGATAGACCAGAGTTTAGTGTGTTCTCTGGTATAAAGCAATTTTGAGGGGCTTAAAAACCTTAAATCACTGACAAGAGTTGACCAGAGAAATCCCAAAAATGTTCCTGTGTTTTTCTGCACCACTCTCTGCCGTTCACACAGCCAGGAATGTGTTCAGCATTGCCAGATTATCTTGCTTAAAAATGTATCACACTTTTTCCATACCTAGTACCTTTTTTTTTTCATTAAGCATATATGCAATTGTTTCTTCCAATAATTAGTTAGCGATTCTTCTAATTATTAAGGAAAAAAGCCCTTCCCACCCAAATTGACTTATTTTTAAGTTTGATGGAGAATTCATAAATGAAAATATTTTATAGATGCAACCCTATTCAAGAATCTCTGACAATCCTCTCCTTTCAGTTTGATTAACTAAGAAATCCTGTTTCGGGAAGTACCCAGCTGGGGAGTTGACATTTTCATGCTTGATGCATCATCTTGCCGGAGGCGAATGTTTGTTTGTCATTGTTCATGTTTAATTTAAGAGGCAGCACACCATATCCCAACTCAGTAACAAGTTGTTTGCTCATTCAAACCATGTGAGCCTGGAATGAAAGTGTAAATAAAGCATTAATTTGAGTCCCCGGAGGAGTAACAAGGTTTCATTAGAAGGTGCACATGGTATGAGACTGAGTTTCTTATTATAAGAGCTCATGGTCAGTAAATTAACTCCCATGGTCTTAAAATCCCACTTGTGTTTAATATAATGCAGCTGATGTCCAGTCTTGAATTATTGTAAAGTACTAAATACAGAATCACATTGTCATTATGCATTATGTCAGTGATCACATAATCTTAACGCCTGTTGTCTAAATGGAATGTCATTCATATGATTTTTAACATGGCAAAAGATGTTGATGTTGGTAGTGTGGGTTTCCATTCTGATGCACTTCGAACCGAGTTGAGCTCTTATAGCTTTTCTTGTAAAGACTCTTCAGTCAGCTGAACATGATTACTCTGGGGCAGCTGGGTGTAATAGTGGTTAGGGCGTTGCACCTGCACTCGAAGGTTGTGGGTTCAAATCCCAACACTGTTAGTCATCACCGACGTTCCCTTGAGCAAGGTACTGTCCCCACACACTGCTCACCGGGCGCCCCTTGTTGGTGGCAGCCCCTGGGTACACTTGGTGAATAGGTTAAATGCAGAGAAAGAATTTCACATTTTTCACTGTGTTCAGTGCTGTGGTGTGTTCAGGTGTGAATATAAGGTGCCTTGTTTGTTTAAGCCCCCACTAGTTTCTGGTAAATATGAACCACTCCTTACTCATGAGTGATTCATAAGTAAGAAGAGTCATTTAACCAATAATGTACTTTTTTGAACATGATGCAACCTCACTTATGTCACCAATACAATTACAGTATGTAGCAACACTCTGGTTTTGATATTAGCGTCTGGCTCCATTTCTGTAGCCACACACTAAAGCAGTGTGTCAAACACCAGGTATTTATGAGAACTAAAATTAGTGGGTCTTCTTTTAATTCAAATATCATAGGCTGAGGTGGACATTTGGCAATTCTCCAGAGTTGCCATTGGCTCAAAATACAGCCGCATCCATCCTCTGTTTATTTGAAGGGCGGCGCTAGCCCTGGAGGCTCTGTGCGTTTAACTGCGAAAAGTTCCACAGGCCTCTGGACATGGCAGTAGTTATGGAGTGATTTTGTGGTGGTTGCCATGGTAACATGGATTTCCTGCAAATTCAGACCTTCTCGCTCATGCAGGGTGAAGTGAAACAGAGATTGTTACGGTAACCCAGATGTTCTCATCTTGTCGTTTGCCAAGCATTTCTCAGGGTCCCCGTGGATCTTTGAAAAGTGTTTAAAAAGTCTTAAAATATTTTTCCTTTTTTAAGGCCTTGAAAACAATTTTTAAAATAAAGTCTGGAATTTTAAGAGTTGGCATTAAATTTATTCTAGGGCGAAATGAAGCAGGCATATTTGTTCCCGGATAGCCTATTTTTCCCCCTTTTGTTTTAAAGTTTTTATTTATTTATTTATTTTTATTACCAATGCACATCACTGCCTATAGCACAGGGGGCAGTGTGTACCCCAGAGGCCTATATGCATCCCATAGAAAGAGAAGAAATACTGTTGCATGTGCGTAGCTGGTGCGTAGCAGGGAGACTGATTGCCCTTGAAACCGCGAGTGTAGAATGTGAAAATGCAAATTCAGTGAGAGACGCTTGGTGGATGAGAAGTACCATGGCTGGTTAAGACATTTTATGTCGGAGCTGTTGCTCCAATAAATACAATTTGTGCCTTGTTGAAATCAGCTAAATTCTAGGCTATTGTGTTTTTTTGCCACCGTGATGGTCTTAATTTTTCTTCTTTGGGGTCTTGAAAAGGTCTTGAAAGTCATTGAATATGCATATCAAAAATGTGCAGACACCCTGATTTCTGATTTAAAAATGTTTTGATCAGGCAAGTGGCACTGAAGTGTTTCTTAAACACACCATGTCTTCACCCCCCCCCCTCCAGAACTACACTACCCATCACTCATAGGACAAGACTACAACTTCCTTCTTGCCATTTCTGAAAGATGCTCATTGTTCCGAAAAGCTCATTGTTTTTTGCATGAAGCTGTGCTGAAGGAACAGGGATTTTGGAAGTGATGTGTTGAAGGATGTGTGTAAGTTAAAGTGACCTTCAGTCTGGTGAACTACCTACTCAGCATTACTCATACTGGGAAGGCTACACGCACACAGTCTCGTGTACACGAGTTCCTGCACGTAGCCTGTATTCCACTCAAAGGCCCTCGCGTCAGTGAACACGTTTATCCTAAAACCACAGCCATGGTTGTGCCTTCAGAGAGGGGGAGGAGTGTTGGGGAGTATAATGGCCCTTTAATTGAATTAGTGTGTTCAGTTTCTGTCAATGGAATTGATTTTTATAAATGCCCTGTCACTGAATCACTGTTGTGCTCCCTTACTTAGGACTGAATTAATTTAGGTTTACTTTGACTTTTTCTCTCTCCTTCTGTCTTCATTGGTCTTTCCTGCTGTTTTTGTCGTATAAACAAGCCATCACTGGTTAGCCGGCCTGTATAGCCTGCCTTGCTCTTGCAAAGGAAAGCTGTTCCTCAGCAATCTGCCTCTACATTTTGGGCTCAAAAATGTTAAATTAATATTTCAATCCTATTCATGCTTGGTCTGTAACCATCCAGCAATATGTGGGACTGCTTTCAGAAGATTTTTTTTTTTTTTAATCTGAACTGATTTTTGAAATGCTTTGATCATTTTAGTTCTCTGTTGTATCACAAGAACCAAGTATGCTATATTTATGTTAACACTTTACACCCTGTTTGGAGGGATTTCCTAACAGGAAAAGCTATGTTGGTCTATTTTTTGAGCTGCTTTCATAAATAAGGGAGGATTTCTGACCTCTCAGTAGAGGAGGGTTTTCAATAAGGGAAGTGTGAGAGAAAACCACAATGATGTTGATGTTGCATATTGACAAGTCCAATACAATCTGGAAGTGATTCAGTAGGATTTCAGGGTGGGATTGTGAAATGTGTCCAACCCTAGAGGAAGAAAAATGTTTGGATTGTATTCTCTGCTCCCTAATGACTGTCTCTGGGTTTTTGGAGAGGCCGTGTACTTTATGGGATTTGCAAGAACCCAAAGTAGTGACGGTCAGTTAGTGAAGTGATACCAGAGGCTGTTTTTCTCTTCAAAATCCTTAAATAGCTTCTTTGTGAGCTTTTAATCAAATTAAAATGAAATGCCAAAATCCAATTGAATTGGACTTTTGAAAAGGGAGAGCATGCCCCAGAGAGGGCACGGAATGATTGCCTCACACAAGTCTGATTGCCTCACAGTCAGTCAGTCGCACACTTTGCCTACTTCATGCTGTCCAGCAGTGCTTTGCTGTTTAGACTGAAGGAGACACAGAAGGGCTAATTCAAGACTAATTTATGCCTAGTGGGTGCAGCGGCTTGCCTTTACTTATGCTTTCATTAAACTGAAATTCATATTACACTGTTTGTGGTTACTTGATGGGTGTTGTATTCATACAC
>JBBPCX010000016.1:13480341-13500922 GCA_037974365.1 Hydrocynus forskahlii | reverse complement strand
GTGTGTGTGTGTGTGTGTGTGTCTGTGTGAGAAAGAGAGCGAAAGAGAAAGTTCATGGGTTCATTTGTGGGTGTGGATGAAAGTTGAGACAATACAACTCTTTTAACTACTTCCCAATCTGAAGTATCTGAATGAATTATAAGGGATTGGGGAACACTTGCGTAAAACATGCATTATTTTCTTTATATATTCTTTAAGGAACATTCATGCATTGTTTCACCTTATCTCTATCTGTCCCACCCGTGTAATATAGTTGCTATCGAAACAATCTCCTGTCTTCCAAAAAGTAACAGCAGAAAATTTTTTAATGGAACTGAATGTAAAACTACTTTATTCCATATAATTCTGGTCTATTTCTATTTTGTATGTTTCACATAATCCCAAGACTAGTAAGCATTTTCAAAAGGCAAGAAAGAAATAATAGAAATGTCAGTACAAGTTTTGTTCCGACATCAACAATGGTCTACTACCACAAATAAAAATAGTTTGCAGCTTTGAAACTTCTATATACAATGGCTTCTATATACAGTAAATGTTTTGAGTCAATGGGTTTCCTATTCTTTTTTAAAGTACAAGCAAATTATCATCTGTCAGCCCTGGCTATATGCTACAGATGTGGCAGATAGAAGATGGTTTGAAAAGGAGCATTCCTTTCATGCCAGGGTTTCTTCACAAAAAGTACACTTGCCTGAGTGGTGTATAAATATGAGAATGTGGTTCTACACCAGAGTGACTAAGCTAGTCAGTTTGGTACAAAACTAAATTGCCAGCTCCCACTGGCAGAGAGGGAAGCCTGGACCTAGTGACCCTGCCTCGTGGGCTAGCCAACCTAACCCATTTGCTTTGGCTCACCGAAGATTATATCCTTTTAGTTCCCGTTTGGAACTCTGGAACTGTCTTTAAGTGTAAAGTAAATCCATACTGATGCCATTCCTAAATATATCCTTCCCATAGCAAAATACTGATAGCAGCCTTAAGGGAAGGGACAGTTGTATAAATTAAAGACTTTAGTATGTCTAAGACCCAGTGCAGTCCTGTGTGCCTGTGCTTCGGTCGTCCGGTCTAGTGTAGGGATTAGCACTAATGGCTAAAGTCAGTGAGATAAAGACTTAGCTTTGCTGTGTCTCTGGTCATAATGGGATTCAAACGTCCTGTAGCCCACGACCAAGAGCTAAACTCTGTCGGATGAACTCTAGAGCAGATTTGCCTATTACATGGTGGTCCAGGTAATAACCATGCTTAGGAACTCATTTGTTGTCCTTCATTTGCATGAATAAAATAATATTGCTTATTTTTGTACTTGATATCTGATTTTTTGAAGTGTGTGTGTGTGTGTGTGTGTATGCACAGGCGCTGGACTTCGCTAGGAAGGCCTTGGAGCTTAGCCTGCAGTGTGAGAACAATCTGGCTGAGTCCATCCAGGATCTCATGCAACAAGCGGAAAAACACCTCAACACCCAATAAACACTTATTGTTCATCCCGAATGCACTCAACACTTAAATACGTTTAAAACTGAGCAGTATGCTCTCCACACCTCTGACTCAGCCCTCACTGGAATACCCTTGGCAATCGTTGATATAACACTCCTACAAATCCTCAACAATCAGTCAACCTCACCACAAATATGTACACAGTACTTGATGTTCAATATTATCTTACGCAACAATGTAGACACATGACAATGTAGAAACTGCAGTGTGCGTGAAGGCGATGATTCTGTGTTTGCAGTCGAAGGCTGTGCAGTTTCTCAGCATGATTTATGGCCAAGTCTTAATTAGTAGTTGGTGTGTTATTTGAGAGAATGTCCTGAAATGATGGTGTTAAAGAAAGACACAAGCAGCTGAAGCTCTTCTCATGTTCCAGACATTTTTAAAATGTCTTTATTATTATTGTTATAACACATAACATCAATGTTAGACTTCTATACTAAGTTTCCCTAGACTGAATTATACAACATTGCTTGCGTTTTTGGCATTCAGGTGTAACGTTTCACAAAAAAAAAAAGAAAGAATAAAGAGGCGATAAAGTGTGGTTAACATCTGGAATCTTTTTTCCCTTTCACATCCTGGAGAGCAAAAGAACTAAATGTTAGCAGCATTTAGAAATAAATAGTCATTTTTAATGCTGTAATTACCCAATGAGTAAAGCCTCCTCTCTGTTATTAGAGGAGGTTTAGTGGTACCTTGTCGATCAAAATTTTGGCATTAACATACTCGACTGAATACCTTTCCGATTCGGCCAGTTTGAGTCTAATTTGCAGGAACATACATCGTTTTTTCACAGATTCAATACTTGATGTTCTGCAGTTTTGTCTCACCCTGTATTCTCAGGTCTCTGGAGACTTGAGAATTCAGTAAAAGGCCAAAATGGCACCACGGCCCTGTTGATGGTTCCTGCTGCAAAGATGGAGTGTGTCTCCGGTCGCTTAGTTACCGCCTGCTCTTCTGTAGGGTGATGGAATGATGGAACACATCACACACAGTACGTCAAGTCACAACACAGAGGAAGGATAGTGACAGGCTGGGTGTGTGTGTGTGTGTGTGTGTGCATCTCACTGTGTGCTTCTGCAATTGCATGCTTTTGTTAGTCAACCATTTCACTAAAACACATTTTTTTCAGTCTCCCATTTTCCTCCCTGAATGAGATTAGTGCACACAAACCAGTTTTATCCTTAAAAAATAAACCATAAAAAATACTGAACATTATAAAACAAACAAGGAAAAAAATGCATATTGACCTTCATGGTACAAGCATCTTTTTCTTTTTTTAAATAGTTTAATTTTTGTTGTTGGTCGACACACATTACAGAACTGTCTAGGATGGATGTGTTGTGTGTTATCAGGGGAGGGATTTGATCCAGGCTGCTTCCCTGAGTTTAATCTGAGTAGTCTCAGTGTAAACTGTAACACAGTTCTTAAATCTACTTCAGGTCCAACTTCCAAGTCTTATTTTATGAATGCTTATGTAAATATGCATTCAAGAGTTTGAAAATGAACGTAAACTGCTTTGTCTGTAGTCCAAAGCCGGACAATGTAAACTATGATCACGAAACTGGTCCGTACTGTAAATGAGCTGCGTGTGTTAATACAGACACTCGGTATAAAGGTGAATTCAGCCAGACGTGATCTGAATTCGGAGAGAAGTTTGTGAACAGAGAGAAAAGATACCAAAAAGGTAAAGACAGGGACTGAGTTATGGTCCTAAAAACCTTTAATACCTTATACCAGAGAGTCTACAGACTGCATCACATGTGTAGGATAAGAATGGAAGTACAGAGAACAGAGGGATTCAGCTCAGTCTGTACAACACTGGGCTGGACTCAGTGAAGTTCTAGCACCCATTTGAGTTGGCAGTTAGTTTTTATTGTACAAACAAATTGATTCCAAACAGGTAGCTTATTGAAGTTTAGTGTTGGCAAGGTCTTCTGCATTTTTGGGGTCTGCAAATTATTAGCGTTCATAATTCAACTGCTTGTCCAGTGGAACTTGCTGCTCAGATGGAACAAATCAGAATGGGAGAAGTATGGATACTAGCACATACAAATCTGTACGGGTACTTGGTACTGATTTGAGGTATTTTTAAAAACACAGCTCGCTTTTCCCCCCTCCTGTTTCTCTCTCCTCTATACATCCTCTCCCTGACACAGAGCCCATCTGACTGGATCAGAGCAGCTCATACCCTTCTGCTTTAAAATGGGGGACAGCAGGTACTCTAAAATGGCTGCCTCATTAACTGAACTGCTCCATACTCCTGGTGACTGTAGGTAGAAGATGCTCTTAAAGGAACAGTTCAACATTCTCTTTTTATTCATATATATATTTGCGCTAAAAGTCATCTATAATCAATTTCTCCTCTGCACACAAAACGAGTGCAACAGTGACATTTTTAAACCTATGAAATGAGTTTATTCTGAGTAAAAACCAAAATAAAAGGGATTCCCTGACTCTTAAGTGCTGACACAGGACCAGCTCCTTTTTCTACCCGAATTCTAACTCTACCTACTAAAAGGGAAAAAAAAAACCAAAAACAAACAAACAAAAAAACAAAAACAAACACAAAGCCGAAGTGGCGGAGTGACGGGTCTCTGTGCTTGTGTGATAAGGAGTTTTATTAAATACAGACAACCACTGAAGCTAAAAACATGGTAAACGAATCCTTGCTCTGTACAGTTGTGGGTGAGTCCATTGTAATGGGAATAGAATATGTACAGCTTTTCCAGTCTTTCTCTGTGTGTTAATGCTGAGTGTCTGTGTGGGTGTTTCTGAGGGTGTAGTCACCCTTTGGCAGGGCACATGGAGGGTACTGGTTCAACAAGTCTACAAGATTTGTTTCAAGTTCTCTCTCCACACATTGCAACACGCTGCACAGCACATTCGGCAAGCCTTGCAACAGGGTCAATGGCAGACTGAATTAATTCTCTCACTATACGTGTGCGTGTCTACATACTCTACCATATTAATTCGGAATCATTTTAATGATAAATGGTTTGTTGACTACTGGAAAATCTTCTCCAAGTAAAGCCACTCTCCAACACATTGCACCCTGTACTACAGTGGAAACCGCTCACTCAGCTTGCGCGCTAAGGCTTTGTTGGAACATGCACCTCAGCTAGCGCACCAAAGCTTGGTCAGAGTGTACACCTCACCAAGTGCACTTCCACACACAGCACTACACATTCGTACAGTTATTTCAGTGGAATAGCAACATCAGGGGAGCAGCCTCAGACCAGCATGGGATTACATGGTGGGTTAGTATGACAACATGAGTGTGTGTGATTGTATTTGACCACTGTGTCATGTATGTGTACTGTATATGTATCTTCAGTGTATGTATGTGTGCTTGCGTGTGTGCATGTAGTGGCTGTTTTTCCTCAGCTCACTCAGTCAACAGTTTAATCTCCTTTGCGAGGAGGGAGTTGATGTTGTAGGCAGGATCAGCTGCACTTGGGGCGTGGCCTATTTCATTTAGCTCTGCCTCACTCTCGCTGGAGGTGGAACTCGTACTCATGGTGCTGACGGCGTCAGGGATGGCACAAGTAGCGACAGGTGGGCACACCTCTGGTGGGATGCACACTTCAGTGGGGATGCACACTTCAGTGGGGATGCACACCTCGGGCTCGCTGCTGGTCTCACTGGCGCTGGATACCACGGAGAGCAACGACATCTTACGATTGAGGCGGCTGGGGAGGAGCGACAGGGCATAGTCTGCCACGATGCCAGCCACGTCCATCCCGCAGGCCTGGTCAAAAGCAATAAAGCCCACGTTGGCGTTGGCCTCACACACCACGAAGGAGCCGTCATTCAGCTGCAGCAGGTCGATCCCACACACGTCCATGCCAAGGATGTTGGAAACCTGCACAGCTAGCTGCTTGCCCTGCTCGCTCAGGGGACACATCATGCCCACACCACCTGAAGAGAGAACATGCGAGTGTGAGACAGTATAACGTAATAATGCATGTATTCAGTCTTGTGGGGGGAAAAAACAATTATAAAGATGCGGATCTGGAGAGCCACCCAGCAATTCTAGACCTACAATTTCAAGCATCCTATGGTTTAAGGTTTGTACCCTTTCTGTTGCTTTGTACCATTACTTTTTGGATAAGGTTACTGGTTACCATTAACTGAACCAGTCTCATCAATAGCAACCAAATCCAACTCCATAATATACCCTCCTTCCCCAGCCCCCTTCCCTAGCCCCCTTCCCTGTCATACCGAGGGAGCAGTTGCTCTGCATTCGACCATCTGTGGAGCAGCGCAGCATGGAGCCAATGACCCTGCCGCCCACCAGCACCACTCGCACATCCCGCCCGTGGCTCTCCTTCACATACTCCTGGAACAGGTACGGAGCCTCATGCCGAATCAGATGACACAGGTCAGCAAGGTGGTGCTTGTCCCGTGCCAGGAACACTGCTTTACCTACACAAGTGACATGACCGAGTTCTAAGGTACTCGACACATTTCAGGAATGTGCAGTATTTCAGAAAACACCCATTCTAGCACGAACACTGGTGAATGTCCCTATAGGTTAAATACCTTACATATACACACCCAGGCTACTCTGTGTTGTTCAGTGTTACAGCAGAACCGACATTCTACCTTGACTGACTTGCTATAAGCCATTTAAAGGGTTTGGAAAAAAAGAACTGAGTTAAAAACAAGGTTAAAAGCCATTCTGGTCTCCATTTTAGGGGAACCACTGCTTCCAGGTAATTACCAGGGCCTTCAAGAAGTAGAGGTGTTGTGTTGGGGTACATTTTCACACATCAAGGAAGAATGGTACTGCTGCATTTTAATTAATACTGAATAAAAAGGTCTCAGTGTGTGCGCGCGCCTCAGGCCTTTGCCCCAGAGTTTTAACCTTAAATACCATGCAACTTATCATTGTTTTGCCATGCTTTGGGTGTTTTAGAAATACTGCAGTATTGCAATACTGATCTCTCTGAGATTAAAAAAGCTGATCACTGAAAACAGCAAAAGATAAATACAGAACATTAAACAGATATTAAATAAACAGTGCAGACCAATTTTGCAGTTGCAGAACAGTTTGTTCTGTGGACAAACCAGTCTTGGGTCCCAGCCATTTGACAGGGTATAGCCTAAGGAAACTTACATTCTGCCCAACACCCATGACTCCTCTACGCTCTTCAAGAAGAAGAGAAATAACTCTTGTGAACGTTAAAAACAGCTGCTCTTCATTCACAATGCACAACTACCCTCTGACGATGCCTGAGGTGTGTGCTACCGACTGGATTGTGGTGCTCTGCTGAGCCCCCAACCCCCTGCGAGCTTCAGGCCTCTTTGCCAGCAAGCTTTGGTCTGGTCTTCATCTGTAGGTGGAATGTCAGAAGTGCAGCCACTCCCAAGTAGGGTGCAGAGGTTATATGCTATATGTGCTGATCTGAGAACAGGCACTTCTCCCCTGAGTCACAGATGATAAAGCAACAGAGTTGATCTGAAATCAGTGCGGAACTTACCTCTATGTCCACGAGCGTTTTTCACCACAACAGGGTAACCCAATGGCTCTGCCTCATCAATCATTTTACGGAAGTTGTCATGGCCACCTGGAGACAAGCATAAACACATAAGTACACACACATGCGCACACACACATTACTAACTCTGTCATGAGTAGACTCTAATTTCCACTGTAGTATATGTGTGACATTACTAGGCCATATTGGAGAAGGACAGAGAGAGTGGTGTGATGAAGTACAGGCAGCCTTCTGACAAACAGACTGATCATCCTTAGAATATCACCTCAGTGCTGCCATGCCTTCACACTCTCACTCTACAGAAGAGAGTCAAGTGCGAACTTGCAGAAACACACCCTCTGCGTCTGAACGGCTCCATGGTTATCCATCACACGTGTCATTCATTTAGTGTTGTTTTTTGTTTGTAATTTATTGCCAAGGTGTTAATCATTCAAAAAGGATACAGAATGTCAGTGATGAATCTCTGCATGCCTTTGATATATTTATTGGTGCTGACAGTCAAAGCCCATCTCCAAATGAAGTTAAATTTACAGAAGGAAAAAACATTCTGAACTTAAAATAGAAGTAGGGGTGGGTGATATGATAAAACATATCACAGTATTCCAACATATTTTAAAAGGAACACAATGTGCTGTATTAGATTTTTTTTCTCGGTGTTAAATTTTTGTTTTATTTTACATAATGCAGTAAATCTAATTAAACATTAATGATCATGCTGTCTTTGCACTAAAAGAAGCAATTAGTAGGTGTTCTAGGAGAACTGAAAAGATCACGATATACTCAGAAAAGCATGTTGTGATGTATTTTATCACCCAAATAATTGTCTTATTTCTCTTGCTGTCTTTTACTTTAAATAAGTAACAAGAACTTAGACACAAGGTCTACAGCCCATTCTCCCAAAAGCTTTGCATCTATGTTCAAACAGAAGCAATTACTGAGCCAAATCAAATCATTTCTCTCATTAGTTAAAAGATAAAAAACCCTCTTAAATTAAACCACAAACCACTGAACTGCAATCGTGATATACACAATGTTCTAACCACCCATTACCCTTATAACTCATACAAAGTCCAAAGTAAGGTTTCGGCTGCTGAAGCAGCGCATGATGTGGCACCGTTACGAATGCAGAGGAGACAGATGTGGACTGGACTGCAGAGTGGAAAACGGCAAAGGAAAAAGCGAGTGATTTGTGAGAGCCAGAGGGAGGCGGGAGAGTATCAATTATAACTGTGCCTCTGTCTGACTAAAAGGAAGAATGGTTTCACTAGCTTATAAAGTGCAGCATCATACAGACTGCAGAGACACTGCTCAGTCTGGAAAGATCACTAGGGAGATTACTGAGGGTTTCATAGAGGCTGTAGAGACCACTGAGGTTTCTGGTGTCCTAAACTCTTCACACCCTGCTCACTGCTTTCTGTTTTAGGGCAGCAATTGAACCTCATTTTGAGCTGTTGCAGCTTTTTCCGACCTCTACGCTCTAAAAGAGAGACACACACACAGACAGCCAGGAAAGCAAATAGCAAATGTCAGACAGCCCCACGTCACTAAAGCAGCTGCCTTTCTGTCTCTGTTTTCATTCAGATGGTCATGAGTTGTCCCCACTCTCCCTCCAAACAGGGCCCTGTTACATAAACAGCTCATGCGCTTCTGCGCATGTGGGGATGCGGACGTGTGTGCGCGCGTGCATGTGTGTAGGATTGAGACTCTGCCAGTTAAATTTATCTGGCATTTGTCAGAAATGAGCCAAATCCTTTGCCTCTGTTTGGAGGAGGGGCATAAAATAGCAGCTTGCTCTAGTTACCATTCATCAGTTGCTTTCTACCCCTTACAAATCCATCCTTTAAATTGTATTATAACCAATTTGTTTTTTAACCCATACATATTTCAAACAGTCACTTTCACTATAGCCTGTTCCAGCAACACATACATCGTTTTTGCTTCAAGCGGTCCAGCATGATGGTTAAAATTAGGACAAGATGTGGGTAATCATAGTATGCTTCCACAGCTATAAGATAAGACATGGCTTCATACTTTGGTTAAACAGATAAGAGACATTAACACAGGCTCTAGTCCGCAGATCTGGGAAAACTGGGGCTAATTGGGTTAGAAAACATAAGTTTATGAGGAGAACGACATAAGTTTACTGAGGTTCAGATCAGTTCAGGAGTGCATATCTAATTTTTTTTGGCTCTGGATGTAGTCTAGTTATGTATATCAGTCAATGACCCAGTCTGAACAGATCCCCCCCCAAGAGCCAGTGGCAAAAGATAGGTAAATAAAATCTACATATGATCAGAGATTAATGGACATTGAAGTGTGTATGGCAGGGGCTTTTAATTCTTTAAGCTTATGGAAGGAGCACTGTATAAGCATGTAGTATTCAGTACTAATCACATCTTACATCCCGGACTTAACTTTTATTATGCATTGTCAACAGCTGTTGATATACCTTCACGTTTGTTTAGCTATCTGCATCTCCTAGTAACACGAGTGTGTGTATCTGTGCAAGTTTTTGCTAGTTCAGCGAGTTCAGATTGGCTCTGAATGACTGACAAGTCGTTTAGCATGATTTCTAATATTTCAGTTGCAAAGATCAGTAAGAAAGTGAGACACATCCAGTCTTTATAAAATGACTGTGCAGTGTATCCAAAGCTTAGATACCACTGCAGGTCAGCCTTTTCTTACAATAAACTACATTCTTGTTTCCTACAGATTTTGCTGACTGGAGTCTTTGTATATTTCAGTTCTATTTTAAGAATTAAGGCGAAAACAGAGAACAGAAGTGTTGTTATAGAGTCTGCAGAAGGCAATGAGAACTTAAATACTAAATGTTTCAGCATAATAAATACTAAATACTGTCCACACATGCATTAGTACAGGAAGTAAATAAATAAGAATGGCCATAGGCAAAGACTGAGTGAATTATTGCAGCGGCCCCCCACGTTTTTTGCGACCAGTTACATTTAAAACAATATTTTCACAGACCGGTATAGATACAACTAAAGACAAATTGCGTTGGTTTTATTTACTCATTTTTGATAGCTTGTGGGCTAATTTTTTATGTACCATATCACGTGATTGAGACGAGCGTTTTTTTCAAAGTAAAAAAGATCTTTCAGGCTTTAATCAATAAAATCCTTTTATTCTGTCTTTCTGTGCGGCTCGGTACCAAATGACTTACGGACGACACCGGTCCATGGCCCTGTGGTTGGGGACCTCTGAATTATTGGATATAGTTGTGCACCTGTTTCATCACAGGTTCAGGCCTTAAAGGGGACATATTATGCAAAACTCACTTTTTGCATCCTTTTGTATTTCCATTTGGGTCTCTACTGCTCCAATAAACACTCCAAGTGCGAAAAAAAAACATCCATCCATTTTCTGTGAGTCAACTGAAAGATTTTGGTGACAAGAATCATATGCTTCTATGAGCCGTTTGGACGGCTTTCCTATTGTGATGTCAGGACAAGGAAATTTGCACAGAACCACCCCTCATCTGTCAAGCCCCCACGCACTAGATTAGTTGAAGATCTGCCATTTTTGTCTGCTGGTTTTACAAGCATGCATTTTCACGTGTGGTAAACGCACAGCATAAGCCTGGAATGGGTGGGGCGGGGCCAGCAACAGCTTATTTGCATAAAAGTGACAGAGCCCTTAAATGGCTCGTTTTGAAAGGGACTGAAACCGTCCAGAATAGAACTGGTGAGATCTCTTTATGTGAGAGTGATTTTGTGCAAAGAACTTCATAAACATGTTTCATATATTCCATAGACCTATTATAACTTATTTAAAAATAGGTATAATATGTCCCCTTAAAGGTAGATGACTTTGTTATACTTAACAAAAAAGTAACTGGTCTGGTTCAGGGACTGGACTGAAAATTAGCCTTTGAGAGTCCTTCAGTAACCCATGCACAACTGTTCAAGACTATACAAAAATACAAGAAAGTCTGGCTCTTTGGAAGCAAAATATGAAAAAATGAGTGGTGGCTCAAGACTTTTGCATAGTACTCCATGTCCATGAATGCCTAAGGATAACCACTTGAGTTATGTTTGTGTGATAGTAATGCTAACCATAGGAATAAGTATCAGGGAGTGGGACCCCGTGTCCAGCCAGCTCCTGGAAGGTCCAGAATTTGTTGACGCAGTTGAGGATGGCCTGGGGCCGGTTGACCAGACGGCAGCCCATCTTCTCCAGGTGCCTCAAAACAGTGATGTCACTGTCAGACTGCACCCACGGAGTGGGAACACGCACCACAGCCACCTGTGGGTATGATGTCACCATCTCCTGCCCCACTCGCAGACCTGAGAGAGACATTGGAACTGGTAAGTACATTTGAACACATTTACAAAATGACATTCACAAGTCACTTACTGTGATCATCCTGATTATAAAACACCCTCTTCATATCAGTTATTCATCTTTTAAATTACCATCAGTTGTTTATTTTCTGTCAAGCTATTGAATTATGATGACCTATGTATACGATTTCTTTCCAACACATTTTTGGTAAGTTTAGTAGGTTTTATTTCTGTCATATTCAGCAGACGCAGTGCAGCCAGACGGTACTGTGTTCAGAATTTTGGAGAAGTATCCAGGCAACACCTAAGAGCTGGCTGAGCCTTGCATTTGGACAACTGCCCTCCTTCTGTCACACAGACACAAACAAACACGGCTTCTTTCTCTTTCTTTATTGCCATACCAAATGAGCTGGTGAAATACACTCACAACACGGGCAACATCTCTGCAATACTGAGTTTCTGACATCTTTGGTCTCCTCTAGAGCAGTTATACAACACCACAGAGGCATTCTGTCTCTCACCGTTTCTCTGCACTGACCCACTAACCCAGATCCTTCTGCTTCGTGTTTTAATGCTTTAATTACTATCTTGGCTGTATTAAACACTTCATATTCACCACCGGTTTGCCTTAATTACTCACACATGCACAAATTAACTGCATTTCCTAATGGGCTAGTGAAGGTTTGCTCTATAGCTCCAATGTATTATGGCACGTATTGTTTAGTTTCATTTCAGGTTGAGTTCATAAGAGAAAAGGGAAGTATGCTGAGTGATAATGACATAACAGTTTTCTAAAGGCGATACTGAGTAGCTATGATATCTCTCATTAAAAAACTCACATATACAGATCATTAATGACTGCTACTGTAGTACAAATGGGTTCATGTCAAGTGAAAAAAGAAGCTCCTTTGGGGTAGTAGTGTTTGAAGAGCATGATGACCAGCATCATGATATCCTAGTCATGTGAAGAAACCCACCGCATATTTTTAAACTGTCGTGCACACACATCACTGGTTAGCCAATGCGCCTGGAGATGAGTACTAACTGCCATTTCTATTATGTAAAATGTCTTCACTGACTAGCATCTCCCGGAGAGATAGATAGATGCTTTATTGTCACTGTGTCAGTACAACGAGATGTTGTTTGGGGCTAGCCCACAGATGCACACAGATGGAGGGAGAGGGAGGGCCATCCTACCAACGCAGAGAGAGAGAGCGTGGCCGATTATGCTCTCTCTGACTCTCGGCCACGGATAGCTGCTGAACTGCCAGAGATCGAACCTCGAATCATCTGTCAATGAGCCAACGCTTGAACAGCTGCAGCATTTGAAAATCTTTAATTGTATGTATGTACGTACGCTTGAGTATGTATGTCTGTAAGTATATGTATGTATGTATGTATGTATGTATGTATACACGTATATACACACAATACCCATATAAATATTGATATTGGAATCTCACGGTTTGAGAGAGAGAGAGAGAGAAAGAGAGAGAGAGACACACACACACACACACACACACACACACACACACGAGGGAGTGGCCCATAAACACACACATTAGCTTGCAAATGATTCAGTTGTAGCACAGCTGTGATGATTATCATATAACTTCAAATAAATCCCAGCACTTGATTTCCTTCAAATCAATAGACGTTTCAGAGAAGAGCAAGTGTCATTATGTTTTGCAGATTATGGTTAAAATTTTCTTATACTTAATAATGACCAAAAGAATGAACCATCAAGGAAGAATAAGAACAAAAAATAATTTCAGCCTTCACTGACAATTCTGACAGACACTACTGCTCATCTTTCTAGCACAAAATGCTGCATGTTTGCGCAGGCGCATGCTGCTGCCTCTGATGCAACCCTGCTGGCACACGCTGGGATTTTAACCCACAGAGCCGGACATAAAGAATACGCACCGGGTGTGTGCGCGTGCATGTGTGGATATGTGTTTTGACTGCTCAGCAATACAAGTAGAGTTAACTCGGTCACGAGTTCTCCGCGGTTCAGACAGAAACAGGCACATTCAGATGGTAAAATCATCTGTGGCCACATCATCCCACCCTCCTTTCCAGCCCCCCCTTTCTTAAACTTTCTCTCGCTCCCTTTCTCCTGTTCTCTCCCAGCTCCCCCCCAAAATCCCCCAAGGCTTCCCTTTCTGCAGCAGCTGTTGCTTTATGCTCAAAAGTGGGTATTTTGGTTGTGCCAAAGATTTTTTAAACTTCCATTATCACATTGTGTGTGATGCTCATCGCCCGCACACACACATATGCAATGCCAAAACATGCAGCAAGCAAGTAAGAATTTTCCCTAAGGAAAATGAAAATTGCACTCTAGGCCACGTGTACGTTTTTTAAAAAAAATAGCTTAAAAGGATGCATGTTTCACTGAACACCATCAAAACACATTTATGTAATATTTAACAAATATGACACATATCAAAGTTTATCGAGGGTGTGCCTTCATGTGTACGTGTCTGTATGTAGAGAAGAGAATCCTCCAAGTGATAATTTCACAAAGCAGACGAGCCAAATAACCCAAACTCACATCCAGCAGGAGAAGAGCTTCATGACATTTCTATCGGACAATACTGAGCGTACTAAGAGAAGACTTTGTAAACAGCCTGTGTCGTGTGTTCTGACTGTCGTGAGTTCCTAAGCCCATGACTATGTGTGACAAGAAGTATTCAACTCATGACTATGGAAGCATCTTCTCTTGATGCCTTTGGATACCCAATCCTGCAGTAACAGCAAAACAGTGTTACATTTCCCATCCGCTGGAGGAATGGTCACCACTGCCATACCGAGGTCCACCCCTGAGGCACCACTCAAATAAACACACTCACTCTCGCCGTCTCTTTGCATCTACACCACAGGATCTGCAATTCCCATGGTCACTAGTCTCAAAATGCACATGTCATTTCACAGCACACACACATACTACCTCAAGCACATAATGCATGGTAACAAGGGGCCTTCAGGCTTCTTATGGTTTTAAGCCATAATATGGTGTACAGCACGTGGTCCCTGGGACGGATAAAAGGATAGCAGGCTTCCTTTCTTCAATTTTGTGCGAAATGCAAGGCTGATAAATACTGATCAATTGGATCGTTTCAATTTAAAACTGGCTGAGCTGTAGTAACATACACTCACAGTTATGACCATACCCACTCAGTTCTGCATTAAT
Source organism: Hydrocynus forskahlii (assembly GCA_037974365.1). Lineage (NCBI taxonomy): Eukaryota > Metazoa > Chordata > Actinopteri > Characiformes > Alestidae > Hydrocynus > Hydrocynus forskahlii. Next base: position 13,486,436 of record JBBPCX010000016.1, on the reverse strand, counting down.
GTGTTAATTAATTTACAATTTCACAGCTTATGGAATATTCTGTTACTTGACAAAGTGCTAACTGTTAATTATCTAAATTTTGATAATAAAATTGTATATTGAACATTGCAGAATTTTTCCATGCATTTATAATAACAAGCCATCCAAGGGTGCACACTGTATTATTTTACCATAGTTAATGGGCGTTTATGTATTCCTCAGAGCTTTGGTTGTAATCTGATTTTTAGTCCATTTTTAGACAAGTCACAAATTCATTACGTAACTTTGGCCTCAATATTTGACCTTGCCAGCATTGGAAGCAGCATTTTAAATGTATGTCTCGTATCAATGACGTACAGTGGCAGGATGTTGACCCACCAGAGAGCATAAATCCCAGAGCTGACCAACTGTCCACTAGCCTAATCTTACGAATATGGACCACAGGCCTAATCTGACCTCCCCAGGATCCAGGCCAGAAGATTACCCTCAAAAACATACACTCACAGACCTGGTTTCACACCTCCTTCAGGTGATCTATCTTCACGCTGTCTCGACAACCACCTGTCTACCTTTAATGCACTGTCTGGGTGTCTAGGACTTAGCCGGAAACATAGGGCAAAGGACGTCTCCCCAGATAGGTGCCAAGTGGAGTGATGGTGATGGAATCATCTGGAAATCAAAGGTACACTTAGGAGCTGCAGCAGGCATATGTGACTGCAGCCAGAATACAACATCAGATGCACATAAAAGCAAAGACACTCCCTGTATCAGCAATGTGAGAAACACACACTCTCCTATGGTTGAGAACCAAGCTCTGGTGCTGCCTGAATGATACCAGTACTACCCATCACCAAAATATGAGGGATACATGAAGATATCAGTCATTCCAATATCAGCAGATGAAAATGATACGCTTTAGAAAGGTGAAGCAGGCCTACTGTGGTTTTTGTTTACTTCACTGTATCTGAAACCCCACAGATATAAACATTAAAATGCTAATCCAGGTAGATCGTGTCAATTTCTACACTGTCTAGATGTCCATGTATCAGCATCAGTGCTGGCACTGCAGGAAAAACATGGCATCCCATATCGGCTTTCAAAAACCCTTAATTCCAGGCTCTGGCAATTCATTAGACATAAAGAATTAATCCATGGCACGTCTAAAAAACCTGTTACTCTAACAAATCTCCCAGATTCCCCACCAGCGATACTGCTGATCCTCCAGTTTCTCTCTGAGGATGGACATACTCTGCACTTCTCCTTACGCATGCACACAGCCTTTCTCCTCCTGACTCATCACTCTCTCCCCCTCTATCTCTCTGGTGACAAAATGTATCAGGTGTTTTTCATGTCTTTCTGCTGGATGGCAGAGCCATAAGCGTGTCATGTTTGTGACCGTGTGACAGGCATGTAAACAAAGTATGTGCTGCAGAAAGGGCATCCTCTCTCTCTCTCCAACATTATCAGTCCAGACACACTGCATGCAGTGGGGGGTGTTTTCTGCAGAACCTATTCTGGTCTTTAATCCATAATGCCCCTGTTTCGCCATCACACTGCAGATGAGTGTTTAACAGTGGACATGTCGTAACATTTTGGTTCGTGCGTTGCTGGATTACACCAACCTGTCAAACCTGAAAACCAAACCCATAAAGGATGATCTTATGGTGCGTAGGCATTCTATAAATGATCGAGGGAAATGTGGCCTTCAAGGTTTGTCAGACCAGCCGGCCTTCACCGGTCAATTCAGACTAGAACCAGAGCAGAAGATGAGAGAAATGCTGATAAATGACTCTGTTTTTCTCCTGAACATGAAGCTACACATTGTGATCCAGTGTCTGTGGGGGGATTCTTCAGACTGACCCTGAATGCACAGCTGGTTCTTTCTCTCTGGCTGCGTCCAGAACCCAAACACCCTCACCCTCCACACCCTCACACCCCCCTCACCCATGAGGTCTATTCAGTCTGGCTTTATGTGGTTCTGGTCGCGGCCTCTGTGCAGGCAGAGCCTCGTGATCCCACACTCTCTCGACAAATGAATAGCAACCTTCGTTCGTTCGTTTGCTTCACAGACGATTTTTAAACGCTTTCTCTTGTTTTCCTCCATATTTTATTTCCCTGCATTTCACAACAAAATGGTCGCCTCATCCAACATCCCCGAGACTACCCGGGGCTGAGTGGAAACTAGGTTAGGCGGTCACTATCACACAGCTTAGCATGGAGCTAACTCAGCATCCCAGACACACAGTACTCCACACAAACACACAGAGAGGGAATTTACATTTTAATGTTTGGATAACATAACCCACCCTTTAAATTACGACTAAGGCTTATTTTTACCACTTTACACAAAAAAATGAAGCGAATAAAAGTCACACACACAGGCACTCATTTGCATTGTTTACCTAGCTGTCCGTCAGTGATGGTTATAACGATCTCGTCCATCAGGAGATAACGGAACTCCACGTCGTCCTCCACGCAGCGCTCCTTCAGAGCCCGGAGGATCTGGACCTGGGGGTACTCCTGGCTGATGCGCCGGTCTGTCACGAACCACACTCGGGAGCACATGTTCAACCTCAAACTAGAGCTGCTTTCGGATGTAAAAAAAAAAAAACGAAACGCAGTAAAGGGATCCGGGATCGGGAGAATAGAATCGGGCACCACAACAATGGGATGCAGCAGCTGTGGGGCTAATTTTCGTTAGCCGGAGCCGATTTCTCTTCAGCCGCTGCCTGCTTCTCCCGCCTCACCCGATCCGGATCCCCTCTGGATTAAAAACTAGCGTCGCTAAGGTAAAAGTCTGAGGTAAAAATGCGAAATTTGGTTAATTTAGTTTTAAAAAGAGGCCCAAATCGTCGTGCCCTGCTCTGAAGAAGCTAGGGGCCGGCCGACCGCCCAAACGAGGGCGAGAGCTGAACGGCCCTGGAAACAAAAGCCCCTCTGGTGGGGATGGTGATGCTGCTGCTGAGCTACCGGTATGGCAGAAAAAGAGGTTCAACAAAATGGTGGAGAAGCTGGAAGTGAGAGGAGACGGAGAGAATGTGGATGATCGGTTCTCTCTCGCCTCTCTGACAGGGTGATGCTACTGGGCGAAAGCCGATGTGCCGTCCTATCCGCTCCGCAGCGCTCCAGTAAATCTGCCCGCTTCTCTCTCTCCCCTCGCTTTTCCTCCAGCACGCGCTTAGTTTACAACTTTGGCTTCCACAAACAAAAAGAAAGCCTCGCGACCAATCAGGGTCGAGCATTTGCTCTCCTCCCGACCAATGGCGAGAGCATTCTCTCCGGCCACTAGGTCTCTTCGACCAATCACAGCACACAAAGCCTGGAGGCTCGCGTGTGAAGGGGGAACCAGCCAGCCAATCGCAAGGGCGTGCAACCGTGTTCTTTTTTTTGGCGCGTGACGAGAGAGGGGGGCGTCTCTGTGCACGCGCGTTCTTTCCCTAACCGGTTCAGACCGGGTTTGGGCGGGTTTTTGGGGTTCAGCCCCAGTCTAGTGAAGTGACAGGCGTTAAAATGAATAAACACTAAAAACGCCTCAAAACGCTGTTTTCACTATTTTTCTTTTACTGTTTAGTGCTTGGTTTTTGTTGCCGTGTGATCATTTGACACTTGCTGCATCTATTGTTTCGTTTCCACGTTGTCTCGTTGGTAACTGCGTTGTAAATGCTGGGGCCAGCCCGTTTGAAATATAATGCCATGTAATACAGAATGGGTATTGCAATGGTTACTGTAGTGTGTTTTGTGTAGAATGACTCGAAAAGACGTGCATTTTGGCTGCAGCTAAAGAGTTAAGTGAGGCTAAGGCCCTCCGTGTGGTCTGTTATTAGTAGTTTTGAATGTGATAAACACGAAGACGCGCATGAGCACAAATGTGACCTTCGTAGGAGAAAAAGGTAAAAAAAAAAAAAAGGACCCAGCTTTGCATTGTTTATGCCATGTGTTCGCTGCGGGTGCTGCTGGGTGGGGGTTGGGTTTTTTTCATGATGTCACATTTGACCAATAGCCAACTGCAATGAACCGGTCTTTGCTTAAGGTTACCTCAGTTCCACTGAGAAGACGGTTTCAGCTGGACTTTAAACAAAGAACACGAAGTAGGTTAATGAGCTGACTAGACTGATGCACTGAGGTTTGTTCTACAAAAAACAAATCTCTTTTACATGATTAAGACTACGTAATAAGTCCTACATGCTTTGTTTTCATTTATGATTGCCATGAAGGCTATGAAACATGTCTGTTGTGTTTGTCCACATCATAGTTGATGGCTCAGATTCATATTCTCTGCACATTTAAACAAGGCTTCCGCGGCTCTCCAGTTCACTGAAACCGCCCCCTCCCTGACACAACTCATCAATCAAATTAACATGCCAGATACCTCAGCCAATCAACGCTACCGACGTCCTACACTGGGCGGAGCTTCATTAGATTCGCATTCCAGAATGTTTTTTTTCTTTGAAATATGGCGGTAACTAAAACATACACTATGTGGACAAAAGTATTGGGGCGCCTGACCATTACACCGACATCGGACTTTAATGATATTTCATTCAATGACATAGACTTTAATATGGAGTTAGTACTCCCTTTGCAACTATAACAAAATCTTGGTAGGCTTTCCATAAGATTTTGGAGAGTTTCTGTGGATACAAATGAGTTTGCAGTTAAAAGAAAGTGCGTGGGGACCATTAGTTGCTGAAAAGGCTAATTGAAAGGAAACACAAGAGAATTGTCAGCTGAAACAATGGAAAGGATTATAAAAGTCATTCAAGAAGAAAATTCAACAGTCTGGCAAAATAGGTTGGTTATTCTCAGCTGTGTGTAAAAATTGGTGCAAGTCTAAACAAAATGGGTAGATTAGAAAAGGAAAACATAGGCAACTGAGAGGGTCGAAGTCAGGACAGAAAACTCAAACCAATGTTAAAACCTTGAAAACAGAAAATGCACAACAAAACAAAAGAAAAAAAAGTGGGCGGAAACAGGAGACAATGTTTGGGACAGAACGGTAAGCAAATCAGCTGAAAGGCAAATAGTCCTGGAGTGTGCATGATTGGATAAAGATGATGTTCGGTTGCTGTTTGCATTGGGTGAGGAGAAGATGCTGTAAAGTCCAGCTGATGTTCTAATGAAACAACAATGAATGCCTGAAGAAAAAACATTTCCCCATTCTTTTATGATCTGGAGTCACATGTCAGGTATAGAACCAGGAGAGATCATCATCATCACCTCAGTAGTCAGTGTGTACAGGTGAACACTGAGGTTTCGGACTCTTTTCTCATTCCGTTAATAGAAAACAGGTTTGGTAATAATGATCATTCTTCAGGATCACAATGCTGCTCACCACAGTGTAAAGTGTTAAAATTTCTCTCTAGGAATATGAACTCAATGGCATTACCAAAAAACTGTATGGATCTCAATCCTTTTGGGAATTCATGGTGGAGATAGAAAATTGGTCCCATAATAAGGCTACATCCTGCCCACTGATCTGTCAACCTTTACTCAAGGAAGCTGGAACCAGCTTAATGGAGAACATTGTTTTTCATTAGTGAAGCCCATGCCTCAAAGAATTCACATCCACACACTGAGTGATCCAATTATTTGTTCCTCTACTTGATTTGGAAAAAATGTGCCAGTAATTAAACTAATGTCGTTTAATTTATTTGAGATTTGCTTCTTGAAGCCAGAATGTTCAACTATTCAACAAAAAAGTTAGATTTGCTTATTTGCTATGAAGTAAAAAAGCTGGATGAACATCCTTTGAGTGTTTTGGAATTAAAATCTATTTCTCTGCAGTTTGTAGAGATGAAATGAAGTGTTTACGCATTTAAGCTTATTATTTACATCATAGATTGCTTAAATACAAAACTCAGCTGTAAGTCTTGTAGGTTTAGGAAACAAAAACAATGATAGTAAACTGATGGAATTAAATATACCAGTCATATTTAAGATCTGTTTACCAGTCCTAAAATCAGCGGTAAAGTATAACTTAGGAATGTACAAAATGAGGAGCTAAAATAGTCTAAGAAAAGATGCCTCAAGGCTTGCTCTAATAGATAGATAGATAGATAGATAGATAGATAGATAGATAGATAGATAGATAGATAGATAGATAGATAGATAGATAG
>JBBPCX010000016.1:13462771-13475343 GCA_037974365.1 Hydrocynus forskahlii | reverse complement strand
CAAGTGCTGGGATTAATATAGACAGAAATGATCATTTCTCAGCCATGACAATGATGGGGGAATTATTCTCCAAACATGCTTATGTTGCTAATAATGACTTTAAGAGTAGGAGACCAGTGTGAATTATGCAAATTAAACAATGAAAGCTTATGCCTATTAGCGGTGTCATTTACTGTCACTGTCTTCGCAGGTAGTTTACGTACGTTCTGGTCACCTGACATACATATGTTGACTTTGGAGCGAACACTTCTATTTCTGTTTAATTTTTACCCCATAATTCCGAAGTGCCAGTTCTACATATTAAAATTTATATTTCAAATGTCACACATATATGTTATATATTAAACTGACTTTACTTTTCTCTTAGAATGTTTTTGTTCCAACAGCAGTGGTATGTTTCTTCAGCAGCTTATTTCCATAAGTGCACCAAATAGAGACGTAGGTGATTACTTAGGTTTCACTGCATTTTTCACATGCTTTAAAGAATATGTATGGTCAAACAGATCAGTTTAGTGGTGTTCCATTATGTTAATAGCTTGACAATGCATAAGCCTCAGACAGGGGTTTAGAAAGGGCCTCCTAATCCCACACACTGCTGTTTTGGACATATGAAGGGCCTGTTAAGATGGCGAGTTGAGTTAGATGTACTGGGAGCAAGGATGTGCAGTGCAGGGGCAGTCCAGATAAGGGATGAGCATCACTGCTTCAGAGTATTAATTATTCATGGATGATGCCTTTGAACATTAATTATGTAAGAATGTGTGAACGTTATGGATGCCCACGATGAAATCCCAAACTTTTAGTCTGTAAAGGTGTGCCATTCCAGTTATAAGACATGATTTAAAAGTTGTCATAAATAAACGAGAACTTGGGCACTCAGCTATGTGCAACACACTGAACAAAACAAATTCACAATCATAACATTCAGTCTCTTAAAATGTTAACGTTTCCAGTTAAAAAGATCATATCGCTTTCAGTGGAACATATTTACAGATAAAAATGTTACATTTGAAGATACTTTTTTGCCTATCTCCCTAAAGGTGTTTTTTCTCCACTACTTCTCTGACTCTGTTACTGCTGGAAATGCAGCGATGTGCCGGCTGTCTGTCTGGACCGGGGGTTTGGCTAGAACAATAGTGTTAGCCTTTCTGTTGGTAGTGTTGACTGTGGTATTTACTTGCTGGAGACTGCGAGTAATGGGCCCTTCCGTCCTTTCTCTCACTTTCTGAGAAAACTGCTCCTCGGCTCTGGGTTGAGGCCTGGCATCTGAATCGCTCTGCTTCATTTCTCTCCCTATGACCTGAATCCTGTTGCTGGGTTGTGGAGATTTCCCTTGCATTGCAGACTTAGTCAAGGTCAGTGGTGACTGAATGCCCTCTATCAGAATGGGTTTACTCTTTTTACCTATGTGAACTGTTGATGGTGAAAGAACATCTGCAGATCTTTTAGGTCGAAAATGATGCAGAGTAATTTTCCCTTTGCCGTCTTGAACTTGACTCACTGGTGAACCTGACTCACTGGTCGGTGTTTTTTTAAAGATCTTATGTCCTTGGCTTGACCGTCGATGTTTCATTAGTACATCTGCTACACGTGTGCGGATGCTCCCGTTGTTCTCTTGCGCTGGTGCCATGCTGGCTCTTTTTTTTCTGGACCTCTTACTGACAGGCTTCATGGGGCAGGTGACAGCCATATGTTTCTTCAGACTGGCAGGGTAAGTGAACTCCTTGCTACAGTGAGGACAAACATAAAGCTCCAGCTCCTCCTGTGAACCTTTCCTACCCACAGGCCTGCTTCTCTGAACCCACACAGATTTCTTCTTACTGTGCGCATTCAGCCTCACCTTGGCTGGCAGCTCGTGGCAGTGTAGCTTTTTTGGCTGGCCGACCTTTTGAGACACATTCTGTCTGCTGTTGACTCCTCTAGCTGGTGAAAGAACCCCATTTTGAGCTTTTGCAAACTGCTTGAGCGGTATAGGGTTCTTTTTTGGAGTGTAACGTTTTTTATCGCTAGCATTAGCACAAGCCAGTATGTGCTTGTGCAGTGCAGGCATGTTGTCAAAGCTCTTGCCACACTTGGTGCAGCGAATAGCAGTGCTAAAAGTTTGTGGGATGTTGTGAGTAGTGAAGTTAGTGGCTGTGGTAGTTGTTCCAGCTGGCGTTCGGTTGTGATACGGAAATGGAGGTGGCTTAAAACTAGGGTAATGCTGGTTGATACCGAGCCGCACATCCGTACCTTTGGGTTTGACCCCTTCGGATGCCATGATCTTGATGGTGGTGTATAGTTCCTTAGTAGTGTTGTCCGAGTCTTTGTCATCCTCTTCTTTTACAGCTGCTTTATAAGACTGTGGACTTTTGTCCTTTGTAGGGCAAACTGGTGTTACAGTGTCAGCCTTTACTGGACTGTTGTGATTTTCAGGTCGTAACTTACCGTTTTCTACCTCCGTGTGAGAGCACTCCTGACCAGGATGGACATCTCGATGATGTTGCTCCAGGTTGCAAAGAAAGGCAAACTCTTTGGAACATATTTTGCAGACATAAATTTTGCCAATGCCATGATAACTGGAGCGGTGCTCTAATAAGCCAGTGTCACTCTCAAACAACTGCACACAAAACTCACACTTATATGGCCAAGTGTCTGAGTGCTCGCCAATGTGCCGACTCAGAACCTTCATCGACTGGAATTGCTCATCACAGGCATTGCACATGAAGCGCTTGGAGGCAAGAGGCAAGTGGGATTCTTCCTCACTTACAGGGTTGCCCTCTGTGGGGGACTCTGGAGAATCCTTTGTTAAATTCACGGAGCAGTCCAAATTATTTGCAGGCTCTGCTTGGTTTTCTACTTCCCTTGAAGTAATGGGAGCAGAAGACAGCAGTAGTGGAGTTACAAGGTACTCTGATGAGTGCGAGGGCATGTCTTCAGTGGTGCCAGCCTGTAGAAGTTCAGGAGCTGATGGCTCAGTGATAGAAGACTGTAGTTGAGATGAGGCATGGAGTTCTCCTGGCTTAGTTTGAGCTGGTGGTATTTCCTCAGAAACACTGTGAACAGCATTACCCTGAAGGACCGGGGCAGCTTCAGAAGACGCCAACGCAACAGTGTACTCAATAACAACCACGTTTGGAGGAAAACTCAATGACGTAATATTTGACTGGTTCACCGACAGGGAGGGAGAAAACATTTGTGCTTCAGGTGACAGGACAGAATCTACAACTAAGGTTCTTTGTGCTAGATCACACACAGCTGGATCTGTGAGAAACTGAGGACTCTGCAAACTTAGAGGTGGTGTTGTAGGTATAAGTGCATGGGCCACCCCTCCAGGGGCTGAACTAAGCCAGTCAGGAAGTGATACATTAAATGCTGGCAAGGAATTTTCAGCAGGGACTTCTACAGTAGTTGTGGGCACTATAGGGATGAAAGACTGGGCCGGAGAACACAGTGGGAGAACTTCTTGATTAGGTACAGATATTGGTGCTGATGATAGGACTTCGGTGGGCAGTGCAGTAGATGAGGCTGGAGCTGAGATGAGCTGGGCTGGAAGGGCAGCATGAAAAACAGCGGGGTTTAGTGACTGAGGGTTTGCACTCACTGAGGGAGAGGTCAAAGACAATTCAAACACAACCCTCTCAGGGTTAGCCGGAATTGGCTCAGACACAGCCATTACTGCAAGATCTGTTACGACTGGAGCAGGTAGGATTCCAGCTTCTGTTGGTGCTGGGACATCTACACCAGCGTACTGATTTAGCAATACTTTCTCCAACATGCTTGAATTGGGTTTAATCCTCCTAACTGCTGTCAGGCAGGCTGAGCTTCCTGTTGAGTCAGCCTCTGTACTCTTCCTAGTCGTGCTCAGATCCAGAACACACTCCTCTACGACCTCATTGTTTCTCTTACCCACAGTATTGGAAAGATCTAGCGGCTGCTGATTACACGACCTCCCACCGGTCCCTGATGTAGTGCAGTCTAGCGGCAAAAACTGCTGAATGGCACTAGTGTCATTTGTGCCTGGATTCAATGTTTCCACCTCATTCTTTTTAGACAAGCTTAGCATGGGAGACCTACAATGGCTCTCTGTTTTTGGCACCTTAGGGGCAGAAGAAACTCTTTCCTGTGTCTCGGCACTTTTTACTCCTGATAAATTGCTTTGTTGTGGAGAACTGGGAGGGGATGTTGTCCTTCTCTTAAACCTGCTGGTGCCTGAGGGTAAGAGTGTTAGTGGTAAAGGCGGACAGAGTTTTTGCCCTTTTGTAATCAGTGCAAATGACTTGGTGCTGTCCTGGTTCTGCAAGAGCTGCTTCAGCTTGGGGGACAAATAGATAGTCTTTTCTTTCTGTAAAACAATAGTCTCTAAAGGCTGGGGCAGAACTGTGCCAATCACTGTACTGCCACAGGAAGAGGAGGATGTTGTCAATATAGATTCCGATTCCAGTTCAGTTTTTATTTGTGGCAGTAGTGGCGGGGTAGATGTCCTCCTTCTGCCAGAGGGCTGGCCCCAGAGGTCGGAGGTCGTACTGCAGTCATTCGTCTCTATTTTAAGAGCTTGTGTAATCTGAGCTGGACTGATGATCAAGGCATCCAGCCCAATCACAGCAGCAGTAGCAGAGTTCACCTCCATCATTTCGCAGTTAGTGACAGCGCTGGTGGAGATGATTTTCCCATCAATGTAGAAGCTGAGGTTCTCAGAGATGTTGCTGGAGATGTCAACCATGTACTCCTCCTCTTTCTGCTGCTCCCCCGCTTCCCCCTGCTGTTTACTGGCAGTTAAAAAGACGTCTGACACGCCACCTGGCTGCTGTCCCTGAGGCTCCTGAAAACTTGCGACTTTTCGACAGACTCCCCTGGGTAGGAGGTGACGCTCATGCACCCGCCGCTCATGCCGGCGCAAGTTGGTGTGGGTTCCGAAAGCTTTTTTGCAGTACTTGCAGGCAAAAGAGGTTTTAGTCTCTTCACTTTCGTCTGAGTCACCTCGTCGTTCTAAATCAGGAAGAGACTGCGTGCCTGTTTGAGATGTTAGAACAGTGTGTTCTTTTTTCTGCGACGAGACTATCACCCATTTCTGTCTGTCATCCTGTGAGGACGGACAGGCTAGTGAACCACCTGGCCTTGTGTTTGAGTTTTCATGTCTTCTTTCGTGTCGCCGTCGGCCAAACTGCGTATTAAAGCACTTTCGGCAGTGTCGGCATTTGAACGTCTTTGGGCGACAGGACACTGAGGCCTGCATGTGGCGTTCCAGGCTTTGCTTGTTAGTGAACCATTTTTGACAGTATTGACAGGGAAAACCCTTAAAGTCACCGCTGGGGTTAGTATCAGGGTTATAATCAGGGTCCAGGTCAGCTTCTTCTTCATGAAAAGGAAAGACTGATCCATAGTCCTGTCTGTGCATTTCTGACTCGTCCGTCGTACCCGTCTGGCAGGATGAATTTTCAATTGTAACCTCGCTAGCTGCCATGTATTCTGTCTCTATAGTAGGGTGGCTGGTCCTCCATGCTGACATGAAGCTCTGGTCATCAGCAGAGTGTTGCATGACCTCATCTGTTCCATGACCTCCTTCTGTGTCGCCCTCTCTCTGCTGCCCTAAGATGTCCAGGGGCGGAGTTTCCCCACTAAGGCAAGGTTGCTCATCCTCAGTGGGGGTCTGCAAAATTATAATCTGCTGTTGTTGCTCCCCTGATGAAACACACAGCTCCTCAGCTTTTACTGCTGCAACAAATGAAAAATATTCAAAGCATTTATTAACTAATTATCGCAGAAATACTATGAGAATGCAAATAACCTCTGTCAACTACAAAAACTGCAAGGAGGTCTTTGTTATTGTGCTTCCAAACTTTGGAGAGTGCAAAGATGAAGAACTGTCTTGATCGTTACACAATATGGTATGGTGATGTACATCCTTCCTATGTTATCCTACTGGCAGTTCTCTAACATACTAGAATACACTGCTGCCCCTTAAACATCCAAATAAACTAAAACAGACCCCTCCCAACATCCACCATAGACATACACATCTCTTTACCATCACTGCACACCCGCACTTTTCATTTATTAATTGTGCTGTGTTTATTGTCTGTATTTATTGTATATTCTGCTCTCATGCTTGTCTCTCACATTAAAGAGTCTTGTGCTGCTGTTGTATGCCGCCCCAAGGGCCCTAAAAACAATATTTTGAATGAATGCATCCAGATTTATGCATTGGTTCAATGTGCAGCAATTAAAGTGTTGCCCATTTGACTTGACTTGACAATGGTATTAACATAAATGTTGTTTGCCTACCATTCTCAGGATCCCACATGTCTGTCTCCATGGCCTCCCTCGTCCACCAGTTCGGTGTAACAGTCCACCACCCTTGTGCTTTTATTAAGTTTTCCGTTTGCCTGGGAAACAGAGTGATGTTACCAGCTGATTTGAAATCAGGTGAGTTTACAAAACGCTATGCAAAGACTGTACACTACACCCTCATTTCAGTAGTGTGGTTGAGAACAATAACAAATAATAACAAATGTATTCTTACATTCTGAATTTGAAGACATTTAATTGTTCCACGAATACAACTATGGCTCCATTATAACCCAACAGAAAAATAACCATAATCACGACTGGCTAAAAGTAACCAATTTTTTTCAATTTTTGGGAAATTCTTTGTGAGGAGACTGTTGATCTTGTGTTCAGATGGAAATGTGACCATAATGGCCCTATTCAGCCCCCTCAACAATGCGAAATCATTGCCAAGAATAAAACATAGAGCAGAGAATGCTTCTGTTTGTAATATTTGTTTGTTGGACCATGATTTGTATGATTCTGTATATTTTTTACCTTGTTTAACCTTTTCAAATTTCTCTTTAATTTAGTTTATTTAATCACTGTATGTCTTACGGGTCTACTCAGTGCTCATTTCACTGCACGTTGTCTGTGTTTGAGAAAAAAAAAATCTTGAAAAAGCTGTTCAGCAGAAATATGGCATAATCATACTGTATTATATGAAATGTCTATTTTTTATAATGCCCTACATCGCATTAAGAACAGGTGACGTATGAGGCCAGTCCTTTAACTTGATCTGACTGCTTAACTCCATTTTAAGCCTGTTGATGCAGAGGACGGGCTTATTATACTACCTGCTTCACCACATTGTAATGAAACAGTCACTGACCTAATCTTACAGAAGCATCACCCATGCAGGTCCACACCACTGTTTCAGGACTTATCCTCTTATAGCAGATTGGGATGGGCGGCCTACACTTGTTTTCACTGCTGCTGTACTGTTGGCCCTTTAATGTCAGTCCCTAATAAAAGCTAGAAATGTGTATGTAAAGGAATAATATGCTAAAAAACAAATTAATAGTCATGGTGGGTCGAGGTGGGTAAAACATGACAAAGCCCATGAGTGCATTTCAGGTGCGGCTCACACATGTTGCGGCTGTGGCGCACGCACCGTTTGAATAAAGGCAGATGGGCGCAGTCTGGAAGGTCACGCGCAGCCAGACGCGAGCAAACTGCGCTAAAAGGACATTGCGGCGAGTCCGTATGATATAAACGCAGATGATTATCAAAGCCTGGAGCTGCTGTACGCCCCCCGTTCGCTGTGACGCGTGTCTGCGCCGTATAGACAATATAAACCGAGGCGCTGGAGACCCCCCACTGCGGTGGGCGCGCTCCTATACTGAGGCTCCGCTTCACACAGACGCAGCAGCTGCAGCAGCAGCATCGCGGTGCAATAGGGAGCTGCATGCCCGCGCGGTGCTTACCGGCTCTGCTGTGTCTGGGGGTCGGTCTCATGTGTGCAGGGTCCGGGCAGAGGTCCTGCAGTCCTCGGGCCGGTGGCTAAAAGCTAAAGCTGTCCGCAGGTTAATGCTGTCGCTGCGGAGCGCACGGCCACCACCGCGCATGCGCACAGCAGCCATACTGACTGATAGCACAGCACATGATCACATTTCAGCATCCCAAGTTGGACAGAAAGGCACACAGAGGACACTGAGTGCCATATTAATAAATAAATAAATCAGTCACTTAACACCCCGTCAGTGTGTACTTACATAGATGTATGTATGTAAATGTATTTATGTATATAAACAAAAGTATTGGGGCGCACCTGTTTTTCAGGGTTTGGGGTTTGGCCTAGGCCTCTTACCTCCAGTGAAAGGTAATGTTAATGCTTCAGCATACCAAGACATTTTGTACAACCCCATGCTTCCAAATTTGTGGACACAGTTTGGGGAAAAGGCCCTTTCCTGTTCCAGCATGACTGTGTCCCAGTGCGCAAAGAAAGGTCCGGAAAGACAGTTGGATGAGTTCAGCGTGGAAGAACTTGAAGTTGCTATAGATGCAAAGGGGCGAGCAACTCCATTTTGAAGTCTATATATTTGAATACAGTGTTGGTGTGAAGGTCAGGCGTTCCAATACGTTTGCACACAAATACACACACACACACACACACAAACACACACACACACACACACACACACACACATTTATATACACATATATATGTATGAGGACAAAATAGTTGTTTTTCATGATTTCATTTTTCATTATTCATTCATTAATGTGTCAGTCTGTGGTCCCTAAAGAGACACAGGCAATTGGTAATACACCAGACAAAACTACAAACATGTGGTACAGTAACATGAATGGCATTCATATTAATCCACCTGGATTTGAATGTACACTAATCACATAATTTACTCTAAGCTCCCATTGGAATACCATTCTAGTAGACATTTGTTAATCAGACATTGTTTGTTTCATTAACTAATAAAGAGGCCCTCTGTGGGCTGGATCAGGTGTGTTAGAGTAAACAGTAAATGCACAAAGTAAAAATATATATGTGTTAGAGTAAAAATATATGCACAAAATTAGTGTTCCCAGGACAGACTTTAGGAGCCACTGCAATAGGCTTTTAACTCTTATGTCATGTATATTTTAATTGTAGTTGATTTGCTGATTGCTTGAACACCTTGTTTAAGCAACATTGACACACACTAGCATAGTGCTATAAAATGGCAAATACTGAGAATTTCACTCTTGATAAGATAAGTTAGGATAAGATAATCATTTATTAGTCCCACAAGTGGGAAATTTACATTGTGTATAACCTGAGTGGTATATCATAATTTTTGCTCATTCTTGTAGTTATAACTACTCTATTACTGAGTCAATAGAAGGTTCATAACTTGTGTGTGTAAGTAGAGGAGGTGAGGGTTCCGTGTTTATGGTGCTAAATGCACAGAAAGTCTAATTTAGCAGATGTCTCAGCTCCTCAGTTTCCTGCAGTTATTATATGTGACCACTAGAGGTCACAATCTGCAGGGAAAATCGGTCGTTGGAATCCACAGTTAGAAAGCGCGTGTGTGTACGTGAGTGCGTGCGGGGGTACATGTGTGTCTGTGTGTGTCTTGTATTTATATATTGGTGGGGACAAATGACCTCATAATTAGAGTAATACCGGTAACAGAAAATTGGTATAAGCGGGGACATTTTGCTGGTCTTTGTAGAGAAATAAGCTGTTTTCATCATCAATTCATTTTTTGGGACGAGTAATAATGAACTCTCTCTCTCTCTCTCTCTCTCTCTCTCTCTCTCTCTCTCTCTCTCTCTCTCTCTCTCTCTGTGCATGTGTGTGTGTGTGTAATGAATATAACCTGCTGTATCATGTGACTTGTCACTCCAGTATTTATGTTTATTTAGCTTCCTAAATAAAGTGACTGCAGATATTATAAGATGTATGATGTAGCATTTACCGTTTATAGTTTTTATTTGTAAAGATTAGTCACACTGGCTAGTCACACACTCAGATTATTCTTACACCACAGTGACGTTTAGTTAATTAAAGTCTGGTGAGGGAATGAATGAGTTATTTCAAGAAAATGATACAGGAAAATGGTTAGACTACATCATTCTGAAAGTTAACATTCACTCTGATAGGCTCTAGTTTTCATGTACTTTAGTGAATGGAGGCACACAACTTCTGGTGCCAGATCCAGTTAATAATATCTCTTGGCTGGACATAATGTTTGTTTACATTTGTTTACACTTGTTATGTTCATTTGAATATATATTTTCTTTTTTTCTAGCTTTTAATTTTCTCTTTAATTAATTGTAACTATATTTCAGTCTCAGAGATGTTTCAGGGGCACATTTCGCTACATGTTGTGTATGTGACAAATAAAGAATCTTGAATCTGGATCTGGCCTCAAGCAGCTCCTACACTATAAGAAAAGCACAAGCTGTATCTAAGTGTACAGTGTTACTAGGTGTAAAGTGACCTTTTTATCATACATGAACACACTACAGCACACAGTGTGAACAGCCCGAAATTCTTCTCTGTCTTTAACCCATTCACCAAGTGAAGCAGCGGGCAGGCAGGAGCACAGGGCCTGGGGAGCAGGTGTGGGGACAGTACCTTGCTCAAGGGAACCTCAGAGGTGCCACTAGCAGTCTTGGGATTTGAACCCACAACTTTCTGATCACAGTGACAATGCCCTAACCACTAGGCCACCAGCTGCCCATGAAGAGTCAAGCTTTTTCAGTTTATGTTTAGAAAGCTTTAGGTTTTAGGTGAGATTTTACCTGTAATTTAGATAAAACAGTTCCTCTAGACAACATAAGATCAGATGGAAAGATATTGGAGTCTTTTATTTAAATCTTATTCTGCACAGATATATTCCTCCTGAGAAAGAGTCTCCTGTAATCTCACAAGTGTCTCTATTTGACTTTTAACAGAGAGCTCAATAACATCTCACATTGCGCTCAGATGCCAAAGTAATAAAGCCCATATTAACCTGCAACTGAATTACAGACAAGAATCTCAGTTTGAAATCAAATCACTTCAGCATAGTCCATGACAGTGAATGACTGTTGATCAGTGAATGACTGTTTATCTGGACAAGACATCTCATATCCTCTTTTTTTTGTGAAGAAAATCACAGTTAAGTCTCCTGAGCCATCAAAGGTCAACATCCGGGCAATAACAGTTTCTTCTGGGTGGAGGGAGGCTAGTTTGGCCTAAAATAAAAGGACAGGAAATGTGTGCCCAGATTTATTTTAAAATACAGTATTTTGTTTAATTGTATATTTGTTTTGTTTTTTTTGCACTATGTGAGTACATTAAAATGAACTTTTAAAAAAAATCATTTTCATATATGCATATGGTTTGTCAGCCGCTGCCTTGTACAGCAAAAAATGAATCTACTAAAATTATGAATGATTATATAATTATAACAATAATTTGATCTACTATAATTACAAATGCAAAGTCTTTCATACATTATAAATCTATACCATCGGTGTTATTGCACAACCTGGTTGCTCTTTTTTGTCTTTTTTTGCTATTATTGCTAAAAGAATAATTTTGCACCAAAGCAAATGTACTGAATTTAAATTAGGCACAGCTAATCTGCTAAAACATGTCTGAAGGTAATTCATTCCCCAAGTGTCCCTCAAACCATGTCCAGGTCTTAAGTAAAGTCACAAAGACCGCTCAACGGTTGCTTGAATTAAATTCAAGTCACTAGCACTTGCTTACAGAGTGACGTCTAGATCTGCACCCAGCTGCCTTAATCCCATCATTCAGCCTTATGTTCCTACTCGCTCCCTCCGTTCCTCCAAGGAACATGGTCTGGCTCTGCCATAACTACACACAAGGCAAACCCAGTCCAGACACTTCTCTTTCATGGTCCCCTGCTGGTGGATTGAGCTGCCAAAAGCTAAAAGAGCAGTAGAATTCCTCTTCAAAAACCTCCTGAAGACTCATCAATTCAGAGAGTATCTCCCCTCCTGAAACACTATCTACCCTAAATCACACTTGCTCTTCTACCCGATTAAGTTTACATCTCCTTGCACTACTCCCTATTTAAAGATTTAGTGCTTAGACTCCTCCTTTAGAGTTCCGTGAACTCTAAAAAATGAATGACACTTTGCAGTATATCTGACTACTATAGAAGAACTTTTTTTAAATGACTGTACACAGCCATACGTTGAGATTTAGTCATTTTTATAGTATACGGACTGGTATACATGTCCTTGTCCTTTTCTAAGACAGGTTTGTGGTTTGAGGGTGGTTTATGCCATGTACTGACTTACAGAAACAATTCGACTGTTGACTTCTAATGTTAGTGTTCAGTAGCAATATTAGCTTTGCAGCTTCAAGTAAAGAAGCCAAACTTGAACTCCAAACATTATTTGCCTATATCCAGTTTAAGTGGAACATTGTGTTGCCTTTCACTTAACCATTCATGGGTGCATGACCCAAAGTCATTAGAATGGAATTAAATCAAATTAAAATTTTCTGATGTAGCACATAGTGGCACAGTAACACCAAGCCAGCCACTACTTTCTAAATAAAGCACTGTGGGATTTATGCAAATAATAGTGCCTAATAAAATAAGAAACTCGTTTTAAAAAAAATAAAACGACAGGCAAAACATCCCTCAGAGTTCTCTCAACCTACTCAAATCACTTCAAGCCCTTTCTTAAAGAGGTGTAGAATTATTAATGTGGTTTAGGACACAGTATGACTTACTGTGAGCTATAAAAATGAACAAACTTCCCAGTACAGTTAAGAGCAGGGGGTTGGGGGGAGGGTTGGG
>JBBPCX010000016.1:13445852-13462671 GCA_037974365.1 Hydrocynus forskahlii | reverse complement strand
GCAGGGTGTGTGTTGGGTGGGGTGGGGGGTGGGGGGGTTTACGTGTAGATACAGAAATATAAGAGCGGCTATTGAATTCTAGTGTTTGTTAGCGACATTACTGAGATTTTGTCCCAGCTGATCC
Source organism: Hydrocynus forskahlii (assembly GCA_037974365.1). NCBI lineage: Eukaryota > Metazoa > Chordata > Actinopteri > Characiformes > Alestidae > Hydrocynus > Hydrocynus forskahlii. The sequence continues at coordinate 13,462,547 of JBBPCX010000016.1, read as the reverse complement.
CAACCCTGTCTCAGCTGAACAACTACATCTAGGCTGAGTGGAATGTTTTTTTTGCTAAACTCTTCCTTTAAGAATGGTGTACTAATGTGGACTACAGAGGAATAGTGTGCCTGAATGTCCGCTTGTAATGGGTATCTGTTGAATAAGCTGAACAATCATAGTAGTTCCATGCTCTGAACACAAGGTGCCAGTATTTTTCAGCCCTGTGGGTCAGTGAGGGCCAGCAGAGTCTCTCCAAAGACTCTCAACAGGAAGCAGGCAGTGCTGAGTGATGGATAGGTCAGCTCGGTTTCAGTAATGTGTTTAGCTCTAATGGGCAGAAACATGCTATGACTCTCCAGTGGTTCAGGGACATCGTGTTCGCGTTGATTTCAGCAGGTGATGGCACTGCTATTAGGTAATTTGGTCCACTGAATTGCTGTATCATGATAAAACTGGTTCCTAGTGCACTGAACTGACTGGAAATAACTTGTTGGAATGTGGTATATTGCACATGTCTCCAGTACCTGTATAGACTTTTAAATATAGCCCTGGAAAGTACAGGCACTTAGAGATCTCATGGCTTTTCTATCATTATTTGTTAGTTGGTCTCACATATATGCACAGACACACTGCTGTTTATTCCAGCATCTCTAATGAAGCTCAGCTTGGCAGAGGCAAGGAGGAAAGAAGCATGGAGATCAGTTTAGTGCCATGCTTTGGGGATGGTTTTGATCACACAGACCCAGCAGGCTAAAGAAAACACATTTGATTGTGTCTGTTTTAGCAGGTATGTGGGTTGCTGATGCTTTTTAACAGGATGTGGCAAGACTGGATTTTCTTTAGAAGGAGTAATGTTGATCTCATTAATGGTGGAATTGGATGTGTGTGTGTGTGAGTGTGTGTGTGTGTGCGCAGCTGCTAATGGTCCAAGCAGGCGTCAGCAGCGGCAGAGTGGAGAGAATTATTAGCCACTACCATTCTAAGCATAATTACAATGTAAAACCCATCAGAACGCCTGTGTTATGAATAATCTTCCATGGCATGAACAGCACTACAGATAAATGGCCTAATTTTCTCAAACATCATTCAGTGTGATTTGGATCTCCATAGGCCAGCAGAAGCTCAAGTACTTCCAAGTTAATTGGCCTATCCGTGCTCCGAAGTTTCTTTCATAGCAAATGTTGCTAGATGGGCAAGCTAATGAGAAATCCATCCTAATAAGAAACTGAACCACACAGTACAGCGTTTCTCAGAAATACAAAAAAGAGGGCATTATTATAATGAAATTATTTACTGAGTGAACGTTTTCACTGTGGCACATTTATTGTCAGGCAGCAGTAACAACACGGTTCTGCTCTGTTGCTTTTTAAAGGACCCGTATCATGGAAAACATGTGATTTCAGGATTTTAGCCACACCACAGTACAGAGACTTAAGAAAGGTATTAATAAAGGTTCTTCATGACATCTGCCCAAAGTATCGGCTGCTGGTTCTTTTAGACCATAGCTTTGCCCTTCACAGCAGTATTCCCGTAGACACACTCGAAGACAGGGCAGGACTTTCTGGAACAGCCAGTCCTAAATGGCTTCAGATCATTTCTAGATGGCAAGGACCTTTTTGTTGCTCTTGGCAACTATAAATCAGAGTGAACCCCCCCGATATGTGGGGCTCCATCAGGATCAAACCGCTTCTCTTTAACCCCCAAATTTACTGACATACATCCTTTATGTTTGGGATCCATTTGACCCCAGCAATTAAAACTCCAGAAAATGGTTGGAATTAAAATTGCTACCCACGTTTATGTCAGTTACTTTGTTTCTTTGTTGACTACCTAAATAGTGCTTTAAATATTACACGTTCTGTTTAATCTTCCCGTGCTTTCAGCTGGCCAAATCCTGCAGGACAACAAAACCATACGGGTGATCCTCAGATTAGTCCCCCTAAAGACTACATTCCGATAAATTGTTTGTATAAATGCCCTGACCTTGCTGAAAGCTGTATGCATCTTAATTTTCTCCAGCTACATAAGGAAAAAACAAAAGTGATTATTATTGGCTGCAACAAAGAAAAAAGAAAAGTCATTACTCACCTCTAAACCCTAAACCACACGTGAAAAATGTTTAAGTCTAAGCTGGCTCAGAACTCTTTGCTCAGAAGGTTTAATAAACATATTAAATCCTTAACAAGGTTTCTCGCATCTGAAAAATGGCAAAATCCAGACTTTATGACTGCAGAAGACCTAGAAAAACTGGGTCTTCTCCAGCAGGCTAGACAACAGTGCTGGCCTTCTTACTTGCCTCCACTAAAATTCCATTAAACACTTGCAGCTATTCAAAATGGTGCTGCCAGAGTATTAACTGAGACAAAGTGGTCTGAATACATTACTCCAGTACTCAGATCATTACAGTGGCTCTAAGTCAGCTTCAGAATAGATTTCAAAACACTGCTAGTCCTTTGCAAATCATCAAATGAACTGGGTCCTACTTACATTACTGTGGTTTCTGACCTGTTAACGGTCAGAGCTAATGGTGAGGCAGCATCAGGCCTCTGTGGTACAGTCAGCTGGAATGATCTGTGCCTTTCAAAGCAATTAATCTAGTGTAGCCTTTTATCACTTTATTCTTCAGCTCTTTTATTTTCTCTTAAACAAACTGCATTTTGTATCTTTTTATCTTTTTCTCCATCTTCTTTGTCATTTTTTATGTAAAGCACCTTAAATTGCCTTGTGCATAAAATGACTTGTCTTGCCTTGCCAATACATTTACATATATCCGCCTATTCAATCTGCAGTATTTTTACTCTGCTCATTTACATACAAGTGTGTCAGCCTGCACTGTTATTTGAATGAGGTACAAAACAGTGCAGCAAATCAGAACAAAAGTCATTTACATATAAGGTTTTTAAAGTAACAAAAACATATTTAAATTAAGTAGCCTGTTTCAAGGGACAAGAAGAGACAGCATAAAAGCAATGAAACTGCTCTCAGGAGAGAACAGTCGAAGGTTAGCTGTGGGCGGGGCTGGAGCCTGGCTGGCTTCTCACTGGCATAAAGAAGATGTTATTCAGGGGCGTCGGAAGCATTTTTAATGTGAGGGGGATGCATCAGTCTACGCGTGGGAGGCGGAGTTTGGGCATGGGGCGGGGTTTGGGGTGGAGGCGGGGTTTGGGTGGCTGGGTGTATGAGTTGCTGCGTGAGTGCAAAGTCTGGGTACTTTTAGGGCAGGGGTGTCAAACTCATTTACACAATGGGCCGAAAAGTACCATGCAGTCGCGGGCCAGACAGGATTAACATTTATTGAACAGTCTGGTACTGACATATGGCGGGTTAGGAGTGCCAATATTAAATATATAAATATGTCAATAATTAAATAATTACCTGTATCATTGTTTAAATTGGGTAATATAATGATAAATAATTACTTAAATGCATCATTAAATATTCATATATTGCACATTTAATTAAAGAACAATATTTTTATTTCCAATTTTAAATAATTTCGGCTCTTTCAGAAGAAGATTTGACCCTTGAGTGTTTGCAAACTTTGAGACAGTACTTAGGCGCTTCCACAACGCTGAAGTTGGCTCCTAATCCGCAGCTTCCAATTCGTCTGGCTTCTTATTTGGAGGCGTGTGAATCCTTATTATACTCCTTATTCTCCGGGTCATTTTGAGGAGTGTTCATGGGAGTGAAAACTGCGCAGCATACAATCCTCAAATCTTGTAAATGTAATGAAACCTTTTAACAATGATCTACTGCGTGTGGTGGTCTATGTTTCTTTGTTTAACTCATTCTTATAAAACGCTGCTTAAGATTGAACACATTTATGAAATGCATAATTCCCAGCAGGTATTCCACTGCATTGTGCACATTCATTTGAATAATAAGCCAGGTATCCCAGATCATTTTGGAGGTTTAAACCGCTTTGGGCCAGGCAAATATCAACTTCCCACTATACAGCAGACATCCCACTATGAGGATTCTTCTGTCCCAAACTGATTTAAACCCTGTAACATCAAATGGAATCATGGTGCAATAACTCTCACTGATGTGAATAAGAAGCCAGGTTTCCAAGATCATTTCGGAGGTCTAAACCACTTTGGGCCAGGCAAATATCAACTTCCCACTATGAGGAAAAAGTGAAATTGTTCTGCCCCAAACTTGTAATACTTGTAAAACAGAGGCGTGACCACGAAACCAATAAAAACCCAAAATGGAATAAGAGCACTTGTTTTCCCCTGTTTTCCCATTTTGGACTTGAGCGCAAAATGGGAAATCGGAAAACGGCTCGCGGGCCTTTGAGTTTGTCACATTTATGTTAATATTTTATGTCACACTGAATGGTGGTGACGCCCATGATGTTATTAGTAGTTATATTATTAGCTGCAAACATGCACCCTGCATTCTTCCAACATAATATTTTTATTCTGGTCAGTTTTATGATAAGAGCCAAGTAAGTGCCCTCATGCTGTCTTCGAATTCCACTTGGATGGACCATGATTATACATGAATCACTCCTGCTTTCAGTGTTTATACCTCAATGTGCGAGTGTGCGTGTGAGTGTATGTTTCTGTGTGTGTGTGTGTGTGTGTGTGTGTGTGTATGTACATATTACTCTACAAGAAAAAAAACAGTTTGACCCATAAAATAGAAACTGATTGTTAATAATATTGTGACTTTGGCTAATAGAAAGGACTAATGCTAATGTGTTTCATATGTTCATTTAGTCCTCACATGCATGCCTAGATATTAGTTACAGAGATGGCGGGGAGAGAGAGAGAGAGAGAGAGAGAGATAGAGAGAGAAAGAGAGAGAGAGAGAGAGAGGGAGAGAGAAAGAATGAGCAGAACCTCCATTTAGTATCCAACACATTCAAAACAAAGTGCTGTGGTTAGGCTCAAAGGCATAAAATGAAATTAATCAGATAATATTAAACCAAAATGGAAATGGCATCGAGGGAGTTCCTACTGTGAGTCCTCTAGCTCACTTCTTTCTCATTGTAGGTTTTGTGTGTGTGCGTGTGTGTGTGTGTGTCAGATATGAGAGGCTGTTAAGAGCACCAGAGACTCCCAATCCATCAGCCACACTCAGTTAAAAACACATTACAGAAATGGTTGTGCGTGAATGTGTGTGTGTGTGTGTGTGTGTGCACATGCCTTTTCAAGTCAGACCTAATGAATATGATGGACTCAATACAGTTTGATTTGCTAATATGAATATTGTATATCAGTGGACCAATTATCGATAGTAGGATGAAGCCGAGTCATGTAATTCAGTTACTCCAGCATTAAATTCAATGCTTGGGATGAAAGCAAAATCAGCCTGAGTGGTTTGATGTGCAACACTCTTTTCTTGAGATACATACCAATTGCCATCCTGATTATAGGAACCAGACATCTGAAGAGTTTAATGCCTGTGAAAGCTACCTCACAGAAAGCTGTAACAAGATGAGTTTACAAAAATTCCTTTGGTGCCCGAAAATGGTTTTAACAATGACTTTTAAGACAGGACTTTGGCTTTAAGCACTTACTGTGCTTCTGTAAGCACATTGAAGGTGGAGAGGTACATGCAGCTTTAAGCATGAAAGCTACATCAGAAATATTATGACGTTTTGGACTACATCACATTTATGGCAGAGTATGTGCGTGGAATGTGAAAAGGAAAATTAGTCTAGCGATTTCTTTTTCAGATTTACCACTATTTCATCAGTACTGACATTACATATAAAATCTCAGAAGATGTGTAGGTTCACTGGAGTTGTTAAGTTTTCCTGCAATGAACCATTTCACACCAAACCACTCTGAATTACTTTGTTTTACATCTCAATGACTGAATTATCTAGAAACCTAGAGGAATGCCCCTTTAGCTATTTAACAGGGAATCATGCTGTGGTGGTGCAACATTAAATTGTAACTGCTAAAGTACTGTTCAGACGCTTCTGGGGTTGGATGTTGCTGCCGGAGAATATTATACATAAAAGATGTTTTAGAGCTGTGTGTGGGTGGGGTGGTTGTGTGTGTGTGTGCCTGTGATCTAGTCTTATCCAGCAGTGCAGTCTTAAAGAATCGATTTTCCTACCTCATGCTGTGTTTGCGTGTGTGTGGGGGGGGCAGTAAGGGGGCGAAGGAGGGGTGGTGTCTGTCAGCAGTGAAGTCTTTGAGCAGCAAGTATGATCACATTGATTGTGACTGACATTTATTGGGTCTGGGGAGAGGAAGACTCCTGAGGATGAAGAGCAGGCTGTGTTGTTGCATGACAGAGAGACGCTCCAGAGATCACAGAGCTTCCCCAGATAGACACTGAGACACATGCAGGTAGTCCAGAGTCACATACATACATACATACATATATATATATATATATATATATGTGTGTGTGTGTGTGGGTGTGTGTGTGTGTGTGCGTGTGTGAACTTTGTTCTGGCTATTAAATATTGTGCCTTAATCAAATAGAGCTGAAGCCTAAAACATCCTTTATAACTTCAGTGTGAAGGGGATAAAGGGCTTGGAAAATATATGGAAATGGAATGTGCCAAAAAGAATTCTTCAGTCAGTTTTTAAAAAAATGTTGGCGTATGCGGGTCGTAATGAAAGGATTATGAGGCTGTCATGTAACCTTATGGTCGCAGGCCTACACTAAAGTGTTACCAAACATTCTTTCAATGTGAGGCAATACAACCTGATGTATTTCTATGTCATTCTATTGCTTCAAACATTATACATTTTGACATAAAGGTAGAAGCCATTATAATTTTTAAATTATGTAAAACTATAAGATCATATATAAAATCAAATATCTTGACCTGCTGGTCATTGATTTATCCATATCTCTTCTGCAAGTATTACCCAGTGTATCTCTTTAAAGGCCATTTAATAGCTGTATTTAGATGAGGTGCATTTAAATCATCTTTAAAGGTTCAAGTGAAGCCTTTGTCTAGGTCACTCCCAGATCCTACTTTTATTCTATTCGAGTTATTCAGAAGTGGACCTGCTCTTGTGTTTGAAATTGCCGTCTTGCTGCATATGTCCATTGCATTTGAACTGTCCTGCAGGAATTTCTGGCGGAGAGCAGAATTCATGGCTCAGTCAATTATGGCAAGTTGCTTGGACCCTAAAGCATCACCCCCACTCCATCACCAGCATGTTTGACTGTTGGTTGTCGATTGCTGTGTTAGTTTTATAGCAGATATGACAGGACCCATGTCTTTCAAAAAAGTTATTTCAAAAAACTCTCAACACATCAGTCTATATATAACATTATTGAAAAATGCTTGGAGGCCATTAAGGTGTTTTTTGGCAAAGATGAGATATCAAGAAATTTTGCCAAATCTCTTGGCTCGCAGTGGTTCACAGTGGCCTACCAACTCTCTCACACCATTTCCAGCCAGTCTCTTTCTAATATTGGAATCACAAACATTGACCTTGTCTGGGCCGAGCGAACCTTGCCATTCTTTAGATGTTTGAGTTCTTTTATGAGTGACTTTTGATGTCCGTCCACTAATATACCTTCTTCAAACTTTTTCCAATTGGGAATAGAGAACCGGCTGCAGTGGTAGATTTTAATGTAGCCAAGTATAGCGACACATTCTCATTTGCAGAGCTGATTCCAAACCCTCCATAAAATCATATGCATTTAAACCAAAATTCACTGGAAATGAAGGGACGTAGACAACTGCAGCTGTGATGTGACAGAGAAACACACTGGAGTCTACAAAGGCAGCTTTTGAGAGCAAGTTTTACTTGGAAGATTTCAGGTACATTTTCAGAGCTGGGACGAACATTTTGTAATCCTATTAAGTGAGCACTTTTTCTGGGAGCCAAAGCAGTGTTAGCTCAGTAATTATAGACACTCAGCTTATGTTTTCTGTATCTGTGTTCATGGAAATACTGGTCTGGATTTGATCTTTTTTCTTCTGGGCACCAGTCTGCATTTGATCTTTTTCTACTGGGCACCAGTCTGGACACATACAAAAAATTCTCAGTACAAATGATATCTTTTGTTATTGTTTAGCTTGTTTAAATCAGCAGCAACTCTGTACCTGGTATCTCTTTCTCAGTCTTTCAGTAGTACCTGATTAAGATTGACTTTTCATCCTGCAAACCCTTCAGTGGCACAAGCTAGCAAACTGACTAACTGACTACAAAAGTGTTAATTCATTCCACAGAAAACATACATACTTAACGAAACTGCAATATAGCCACGCCCCCACTAACTGGATCAGTGCAAAGAAACTCTAATAGGTGTGAATCAAGATAGATCAAGAGTGATAGAGTGAATTTGGCCAGCCATGGAGTTCTGTCAGTTAAAAAACAATATCTTTAGGCTAAACTGTGTAATATTTTATATGACCTTCAAATAGTTTGCAGCTCCTAATGGTCTGCCCCAGCTGACTGAGTGGGGATTGTGTATGATTGAGTGAGTTTGGGTGTTTCTTTCAGTGGGGGAGATTGATTGTCTCTCTTTCCACTCTCTTCTCTATCTGTCCTTGGAGAGTTGGAACATGCTGAACTACCCCCTCCCACGTTATAGTAGCCACTTTACGCTACAGTTCATAATGCAGGATATCCTGCTGCCTCTCACACTGTTTTAATCATCATTTAAAAACACGCACACACACACACATACACACACACTCACACACAGGTTAATTTGTCTGAGAGGTTATTTTTTTGTGTTCTTCTTTGAGCTCTGCTGGTTTTCCAGACAAATGGTTTGAAACAAAATGTAATTAAAATGCATCCAGCGAATTTGTATTTGTTTTACAGTGTGTGCATCTTGTCAGTTAATGTCCAACACATACAGCCACAAAATGTGTAGCTTTTTTCACCGCCAAGGCCTTGGGGAGTGAACAAGGTGTCATAAGGCCTGGCAGAGTCAATTAGGTTCTCCTCGTCAAGCTCAGTTGGTCTTTCCATGCAGACACCACACACACATGCTCACACACACACATATACCTACTTCCTCTCTGGTCAATGGATAAGGCTCAGCTGCTTCTCAGGGGGCGCGTGTCACGGATGACTTACGTATCCCATAATGCCATCTGGCCCTCATATCCCAGAAGACCTCTGACCAATCACAACCTGGCAGTTACCACGGAAACACCTGACTGACACCAGACGACCAGCCGTTTCCATAGTGACAAGAAGAGTCCTAGGGCCACATTTTTTTTGGAGGAGGAGGGGTGCGAGTATATGGCCGCTCCAAAGTGGCCTGTACGTTAAAGCCTGCTGGGGATTAGAGAGAGAACTGAGTGTGGATGTGTATGGGGAGAGAGGGAGAGAGAGAGTCTGTATAGTGTCTGTGTAAAAGGCAGAGACATGAAACAAGGGCAAGGACTGCTGTAGACTAATCCTGACTAATTGCAAACTGGGTCACAAAGTGCAATGATGATGTATCTGAGCCATTAAACCAGTTCCAAATATGTTCCAAAGTGACTGAACAATTGACCTATCCATGCTCCACTCACAAATACATACTTTCCTATGTAACTGCTAGACAAACTTGGAAGGGAACTGGCAAAAAAATAAAATAGAAATTGTGTATGAGAGGGAACACTCTTATAGTTGTCTATTTCCAAAAAGCATAGAAGTCATTGTGAAGGTGAAGCATCTTCCTAAAGTTCATGGAACCACAACTAACTGTCCCTAAATCTTGCCATGCAAGATTTTTCTCAGATTCTCAGATTACTGGTAAGAGAAAAGCCAGCAGTCACTTGAGGAGAGTTATGGGACAACCTGAAAGCAAAACAAGAAGCACAGTGATGCACATCTAAAATCTGCACACAAGCACTTAGACAAATCGGTGCACGGTCCCAATGAAACCAAAATAAAATTCTTTGGTCAGGAATGCTAAGAAGGTGGTCTTTTCAACGGGACAACGCCATCCACCCAAATTAATTAATAATGGTTTCTAAAGATAAAGAACATTCTTGCTTGGTCTAACCAACCAATAGGGTTTCAATCATTGAAACCCTAACTGAACCACAATTCTGCAAAAAGAATTGCTTCTCGCTTTTTTAAAGCTGTAATTATCAGGAGTTAAAAGATGCTATGTGCATAAAGGGGAAATAGATAAATGCACCAGAAGCAAAACAGTGTTTTGAATACTTGTTTTCTCTCAATGTACAAAGGCAATTTATTTTAATGTATCATTGTTTTTCAGAGATTTGCTACCTTTTAATTGTAAGTCATTTTATACAGATTGAAATTCACACAGCAGCTGCAAAAGAAAGATCACGTGACAGAAACCGACGAATAGGCAAATCAGAACTGCCCCAGGACATCCTCAGAGTTTACAGAAGACAAACCTGGGCCTGCCAGCGTTGTAGAATCCTTACTGGGCCCTCTAACGGAAAAATACTAGACGGGAGATGCACGCACTGCTGAGCACCTCATCGTTTATCTAATGTTTCCAATCAGGTTATTTGTCTGCCAGAAATGGAATCGTGGTCTGGGGAGGATTGGGCTGTCTAAGCAAAGATTGGACAGTCTGATTTCTCTGGAGCTAAAGGAGGATTAATGATAGGTTTCATCACAGTGAACTGCACCACAACAGCCTACACACACACACACACACACATACAGGCATACACACAAACACACACACACACACACACACACCCTTGTACACACCATCTAAATGTATACATACACACTACCCACTCTGCCCTCTCCTGAAGGCAGGCTTAAACAGTTAAGACCGGATCATTAACCCTGCAGCGTAGTTTAATATTCCTTTATTTAGCCCATCCAGTGTATTCACTTTTTGTGCTGTGGCTCTTCAGTGAAAGTGCAATTAGAGTGGAGTGAGTCTGATAATGATCAGGTCCTCTGGGTAGAGTTTAGAGCACTCTGTACGATAATGATCTGGAATGTTCATGGGAATAAAACAGATGGAATGTTTGAAGCCCGACAGGGCAACCGATGGTATGAAAGACATGAAATAATGCTATTAAAAGGTCCATTTCATGGAAAACAGAATGTTCCTCACTTTTTTAAATAAAACAGATTGATACAGTAGACTGTGCACATGTTGGTAAACATACTGTTCACTCTCCGGTCCATATGGTCCATGTTTGAAAACTGAACAGCTGGTGGGCTAGTGGTTAGAGCGTTCGCCCTGCGAACAGGAAGTCGTGGGTTCAATTCCCAAGACTGCTAAGCACCTCTGAGGTACCCTGAGCAAAGTACCGTCCCCACACGCTGCTCCCCGGCGCTGTCCTCCTGGCTGCCCACTGCTTCACTTGGTGACTGAGTTAAATGCAGAGGAAGAATTTTGTGCTGTTCACACTGTGTGCTGTGGTGTGTTCATGCATAACAGAATGGTAACTTCACTTTCACTTGAGTTCACTTTTTTTGTGATGTCACAAACAACAATGTATTTACAAGATCAGGTTCAGTTCCAGGCTGCATTTGAACAAGGCAGCCAATCAAAACTGGTCATGTCCATACATCAAGCCTTAAATCACAGTACAAAAGGAGCTTTTGGTGCAAAGCTTTTGGTACATAAACTCACACAAAGATCACAAGTAAAGTTCAGTGGATAAGAAATGAAATACAAGAAAAATGTGGAAAACATGTTCTTTAATTTTGACTTTATTTTGCCACCACAACACTCTCTAAATTCTTGGATACAAGGGAAGCCTTTTCATTCCCTGCAGCCACTGAGAGTGTTTTGTTCAGGGAGAGCAGTGGTAGGCCAGAGTGAGTGTGTCTCGGGCATTTTTAAAAGGCCTTCGGAAGGCAGAGGAGGCCTGTGAATAGATCTTTTCTCCCCTTGACAGACAAAACTCTATCAGGCAGCCTTAATTATGATAACAGAATAGGAGTTTTATTTTATAATGTTCCAACTAATGGACATAACCCATCCTCACTCTCTCTTTATAGCTCATTTAGACTCTCTCTCTTCTCTCTCTCTCTCTTTCTCTCTCTCTATTTCTCTCTCTCTCTTCTCTCTCTCTCTCTGTCTAATTCTCTCTCTCTCTCTCTCTCTCTCTCTCGCTCTCTCTCGCTCTCTCTCTCACACACACACACCTCTGGTCACACTTGGCTGTGTTTCCATTTACTCTTCGCTGATAACTCACCTCCTTCAGCAGATAAATATTAAATTAGAATAAATGACTCTGCATTGTTCAGCTGGCAGTTGTGCAGTTGAGCACTTTCTCCTTTTCTCTTTCTTTGTCTCTCTCTCGCTCTCTTTGTCCTCTCCCTCTCTTTCTATCCTACTCTTTCTCTTTCCTCCCTTCTCTCTCCCACACTCTCCCTCACTTACTTTTCGACTCTCTCTTTGTCTTTCTCTCTTACACTTGCTTAATTATGGGGAGGGGTCCTTCATCAAACCTTATCACATGCATTGTAGGATAGAGAGAGAGAGGGTGTGAGTGTGTGTGTGTGTGTGTGTGTGTGTGTATGTGTGTGTGCAGACTCATCAACCTCGTGCATTGCCCTTCCTGCCACATGTTAAATAATGAATCTGTTATTTATATCTAATCCTGTATGAGAAAGAGTTGATGTTATGGGATCAGCATCGGCACATTTGTACATAACAAATATCACGTATCATCAGGCCATAATTCCCATATCTCTGCACCATTATTCTTTTCAAAAAAGGTCAATTGGTACGTCTTAAATATAAAACTAAATATAAAACACACACACAAACACATGCAACACCATATATATATATTTTTCCCATTCTGAATATCTACCTTTTACATTGCTTTTATGTTTCTCCTTTTTTCTTTATTTGCATTTTTCCCAATTTTGAAATGTCAAATTCAACCCACTAGCTTGGTTCCCCAAGAACATGATACTACTGATGCTAGGAGGAAAAAGTTAACACACCTCCTCAGAGACACAAGAGGCAACACCATCATTTTGTACATTGTACATTACAGTTCAGAACACTTACCTTTTATACTGTTAGATTATTCAAGACTTACATTATAGCAGCAGTGATATACAATCACACACAACACAGAGACCACAGGCAAATTTCTATGCATTCTAATAATACATTCTAATGTTCAAGAGCATTTTGACCTAAGATTGAAAGTGGGTGTTGTATTTATTGAGACAGAACGAGCCACCTCTTATAAGATAATGATTCATTCCATTGTGACGATTTCCAAGTTATATTGCTATTAAAGAAGGGAGAGAGAGAGCGAGAGAGAGTGAGAAGTGTAGATGAGAAAGACAGTCCATCTGAAAAAGGCTAATAAACATCAGAAATAATGAAATCGCTGAACATATTGACCTTTCATTATACAAGGTCCTTACATAAGCCCTTGTGTGAGTGTGTGTGTGTGTGTGTGTGTGTGAAAGAAAAAGAGACTGTGACGGCCCATCCCTCTGTGTGTCTCTCTCTCTCTCTCGCTTCTGCACACAAACTCACACATGCACACACACACACACACACATATAAACACAACAAACACAAGCTAGTGATTAATAGGATTGGAACTGCCACCAGGCAGTGATACAATACTATACATGACAATGTCACACTTTGATCAGCCCTAGACTATATATGTATATGCAGATATCTATCCATATATAAATATAAATGTGTGTGTGTGTGTGTGTGTGTGTGTGCGCGTGTGTAGAGAGAGAGAGCAGCTGTCAGATTTGAAACAAAGGTTTTCACACCATAGTGCCTGATAAAGACTCCAGATTTTATCAGCTCTTTAAGTCTCTAGAACTTTCCATCATGCTTTCCCTGACATTAGCAGTTTACTAGCTGCTATGATGGGAAATGTGTGTGTGTGTGTGTGTGTGTGAGAGAGAGAGAGAGATTTTGTAGGCTGCTGTGTCTTTCTAATAGCTCGTCCTGATAAGGGAGGGGGTGTGTCTTCAGTTAGTCTATATTAACAGCTCTGAATGTGGTAAAACTGTTCGGTGGATTTATGTTCTGGTTTGATTTTGCCCTTTCCCCCCTCTCCCGCAGATGGTACGGTCCATTTAGGGAGACGTTCGTCATCGCTCCTTGCGCTGTATTCTGTTCTATCCGCGCGAGGCGCTCAACACGCGCGGCTTCACATACACTCAGAGCCAACATCACTCTCTGTCTCTCTCTGTCTCTCTCTGCCCCTCTCTCTCTCCTTTCAGTTCCCTTCTCTTTTTTCTTTCTCTCTCTACTCTCTTCCTATCACTCTCTCTCGTTTCATTATCTCTCCCTTTCTGTCTCTCTCCATCGTTTCTCTTATTTCTTTCATCTAGTCTCTCTCTTATTCCGTCATCTCTCTCTCCTTCTCCCCTCTTGTATCTATCTCTCACTCCATAATTCCTGTCATTTATCTCGCCTGGCCTCTCTCTCTGTTTCTCTCTCTCTCCTTCCACTTTCCCTCTCTCTCATCTAGTCTCTCTCTTAGTCCGTCATCTCTCTCCCCCTTTCTCCTTTAATATACCTCTATCCCTCTCTCCATAATTTCTATATTTCTCTCTCACTCTCTCTCTCCACACACCTGACCGCTGAGATAACCTACGCCATGGAACTCCTCACAGTTTCGCGCGCTCCAGGTGTGTGTGACGGCTGTATTTGCGCGCGCTAAAGTCCGGACTCGTGAAGATTCTCTCTCTCTCTCTCTCTCTCTCTCTCTCTCTCTCTCTCTCTCTCTTTCTTTCTTTCTCTCTGTGTGGAGAGCCTCGTACCACAGTCCTGAAGAACGATGGACGACAACAAGCATCTCGCGCAGCGCGTCGACGGCGCGAGCCAAGACGCGGCATGCGCGCGCGCGGAGCTCTCGGCCGCGAGCCGGAGCAGGATCACCGAGCTCGAGGAGCCTGGAGAGGCGGGGGCGCGCGAACCGGGCACGGCGGAGAGACGACGGCGTCACGGTAAGAACTCACCTGAGCTGTCCTCACAGAGTGTTAATGAAGGCCAGGGTTGGTCCAGCGCGAGCCCCCATGATTTTAACATTTACACACTCTGTGTCCAGTCTGGGGCTTAGGGAGGTGGAACACTAAACTGGGAGGACTGCCTTCCATAATGAGTAAAGTTCGTATGTGAACACATCAATATGTATTTCTATAATGCACATGAAATACTTATTGAATACAATTCACTGCAGAATTTTTGGCAAAGTGTGTTAAACCTCAGCTCTTATCCTCTTCAGACCTTCCTACATACAGAATTGTATACACAGTATAATTATTGTGTATGCAATATAATACTCTTCATCTGTTCTGTTCTGTGTTCATGTTAAGTGCTGTGTGTGTCAGTGTGATCAGGCATTCTAAGTGACAGCAGCATCTTCCTTGTTCAGTCTGGTTCTGATCCTGATTCTGGCAGGGAGACTTTAAGAGCAGGGCACCACACAGCAATCCAGTGGAGAAGACAAACAGTGTAAAATGAATTAAAAAGGACATTTGTCTGTAAAGTTACCATGACAACGCTGTGTCATGACAGCAGTATTCAATTACAGCACTTACAATTATGCATACAGTGGTTTTGTGCATGTGTCCGCTTAGGCAGTGTATATATATATATATTCACCAGTCAACATTAAAACCACTGACAGGTGAAGTGAACAGCATTGATTATCTTGTTACAATGGCACCTGTCAAGGGGTGGTACATACACTCTCACACGCACACACACACACACACACACACACACACACACACACACACACACACATATATTATTGTGCCATCTATGAAGAGATGGGAAATACTACGCAGTTGAACAGTCAGTTTACACTCAGCTGTTTTTGTGATTGCGATGGCCAGATGACTCAGTCAGAGCACCTCAAAATCAGCAGGTCTTGTGGGGTGTTCCCAGTGTGTAGTGGTCAGTACCGACCAAAAGTGGTCCAAGGAAGGGCAACCAGTGAAACAGTGATATGGTCAAAGTTGACTGACACATGTGGGGAGTCAAGGTTAGCCTGCCTGGTCCAGTCCCAGGACAAATTCCTTCCAAACCACCTACTATTGCTTCAGACCAAATACCCCCTTTAGTGGCGACACTGCAAAAATTATTCAGGAATGACAAAGAGTTCAGGGTGTTGAAAGTCCCCAGATTTCAGTCTGATCAAGCATCTGTGGGATGTGCTGGGCAAACTAGTCTGATCCATAGTGGCTCCACCTCACAACCCACGAAGGGCTTAGAAGATCTTCTGCTAATGTCGGGGTGCCAGATCCACATATACCTTGACAGGTCAGAGCTCTTTTGGCTGAATGAGGGAGATTTTTACATAATTTAATAGATCAGCTCTTCATGGACTGGTGAAAATAGAACATAGAATAAATTCTTACTCTGATTTCCTAGATTCAAAGTAATGAGGTTTTGTTGAGACAGAGATGGTGCATTGTGCTGTTGACCTAAGGAGGGGCCCGGCCACTGTCTTCCACACAGAGCAGTGAAGTAATAAACACCTACTGCCTCACTTACTTAATCCCTTTTAAGAGTATGTTTTGTGTCAGTCCCCCATCTCTCTCACCTCCTCTCTCCCTCTCTCTCTCTCTCTCTCTCTCACCTCCTCTCTCCCTCTCTCATCTCCTCTCTCCCTCTCTCCCTCTCTCCCCTCCTCTCTCCCTCTCTCCCTCTCTCCCCTCCTCTCTCCCTCTCTCTCTCTCCCCCTCTCCCTCTCTCTCTCTCCCTCTCTCCCCTCCTCTCTCTCTCTCTCCCTCTCTCCCCTCCTCTCTCTCTCTCTCACTCTCTTCCTCTTTCCCCTTCTCTCTCTCTCTCTCTCTCCCCCTCCTCTCTCCCTCTCTCTCC
>JBBPCX010000016.1:13431386-13445752 GCA_037974365.1 Hydrocynus forskahlii | reverse complement strand
CCCCCTCTCTCTCCCCCTCCCTCTCTCTCTCCCTCATTATGCTCTTCCTAAGGCAGCATCCTTCTCTTGATGCCAGAAAGAGAGACAATGTTTATGTTTTTGAAAAAATTCCATGTGTAAGTGGTCATGTAAAAAATGGACATACAGGGTTTCAATAGTGATGATATTCAGTACAGTGCTGAAGAAAAGAATGTCTACTATGCACAATTTTGCTTGCTGCATCTTTCCAAGCTCCTTTGCAGCTATTCAAACCTCAAAACTCATTTTTTGTCTATTTCAAAATGCCAGCTGTTTTGTGTGGTTATTTTGTGATGAATGGGCTAATACAAATTGCCCAACATTTCTTGGAAAACAGTAGAGTTAAATGAATCACATTACATTCTCCTTTAAAGTACAGTGTTCCAAATCACTAGCTGTGTGATTGATAATGCTGGCGATGACAGAGAGCACCAGGCCACTGTCTTCCACTCAGAACAGTGAAGTAACCAAACACCTACTGGCTCGCTTACTTAATCCTTTTTAAGAGTCCCAGTCAGTCCCCCATGGTTCTCTCTCTCTCTGTCTCTCTCTCTCTGTCTGTCTGTCTGTCTGTCTGTTTGTCTGTCTCTCTCTCTCTCTCTCTCTCTCTATCTTTCTCTCTCTCTGTCTCTCTCTCTCTGTCTGTCTGTCTGTCTCTCTCTCTCTCTCTCTCTCTCTCTCTCTCTCTCTATCTTTCTCTCTCTCTGTCTCTCTCTCTCTCTCTCTCTCTCACTTGCTCTGTCTCTCGCTCTTGCCTCCAGCCAGCATCTTTCTCTTGATGCCAGAAAACGAGACAATTTTTATGCTTCTGTAAAAAAAAAGACAGTTAATGTTTTACAATAATATAAAAAAGGTCCAAAATGGAGTTAGGAGGTTATGTTCCAGTGGTGTTGAAATTCAGTACTGTGTCTAATACATGCAATTTTGCTTGCTGCATCTTGCTGTATCTTTTAAAACACACACAGAAGTACTTATTTGTTCATTTATGTAGATATTTATTAATTGAGCATTATTTTATAATATTTAAAATTGATTTCATATATTTCATTCAATGCTTCTGAAGTCCACAAGATTCTTATCTTGCATCAAAGTGAAAGAAGTGAAAATCATCAAGGTGACTGCAGAAACATGGCTTCTGCTTTCAAGTGGAGGAATCATGAATCATGATTGTATTGTATTGGACCAACTATCGCGATTGTATCATCTTCTCGCCTCAGTGGCAGTTCCCACCCCTACTTATGTCCCTGTCTGTCTGCGGGTCACTGGGGTGACTGTTCATCTTGGCTGCTTTTGCCAAGGGAGCCTTTGGCTATCAGTGACTGAGGGGGGAGGGAGAGGGGGAGACAGAGGGGAGGAGATGGAAGGAGCAAGGGAAGAAGAGAGGGATGGTAACAGAAGTCGTGCATCTGCATTTTAAACAGAGCTGAAGTATTTGTGGGGACAGTGTGGTGTTTCAGGCTGAGCTGTCACTCAGGGCCCAGTCGAGTGTGCTTTTTGGTAGAACTAATCTCAGCTATTTCAGGTCTTGTAATTCTTTTGTGAAGAGAGTAGATGTGATCCGCTCCTTGCTCGCTACACCCACATCGCCGCTTTTATATTAAAACCTCACAACCCATTTTTTTTAGTCCATTTGAAAATGCCAGCTGTCTTGTGTGGTTATTTCATGATGAAAGGACTAATAAAAATGGTCCAACATTTCTTGGAGAACAGTATAGATACATGAATGTACATTACACTCTCCTTTAAAGTGAAACATTTCAAATCATGTGTGCGATTGATAATGTGGGTGGTGACAGAAAGCAAACCCTTTATCTGAGATTGATTTGAGTTGAGTTGTTCTGCATTTATCTTATTTTGCTGGGAAAAAAACAGTAATACGAAACACTTTTTTGTTACAGCTCTTCACGTTTTCAGCCCATATTTAGACTGATTCATCCCATTTTTTATTCATGCACAAAAAATGACTATAAAATTGAATTAGCTTGTAAGTGTAAGATTGTAACTAGGGATGCGCCGATGTGAAATGTATAGGCCGACGCCAAAATCGGATATTTTTCACTAAAATATCTGCCAATTCTGATACATAAATGCTGATATAATTTTTTTCAAACAATTGTCTGCCGATTCTGATAAGATTCCAGTGTCATTGTGCATCCCTGTTTGTGCAAAAGAGCAACATACAGCCATGTTGTTTCTGACCAGTGTCAGTATTTTGAAAATGTACTTACACTACCTCTTACTCACACATTGTTTTCAGTGTCCCCACATCCCCCCTCTGCCCTGGGCAACTGCATTTTTCCAGTCGACTTCATCAGAATTTTATGCTTTTGACATAGTTTCCTGGCCTCTAGTGTCCTTCACACCTTCATTCGAGCTGCCAGTGCCCTCAGGCCGCCCGCCGGCCTCTGTGCACTTCTCTAATGACATAAAATGTAACAGTTGTTTGCTCCATGTCCTTCATGGTGCCTTAAGTCAACTGTGGTGGATCACGCTAAAGAAAAAAGACATGTGAATTCCAGGAGACATGTTTGATTTTTTTCTCTGGTTGCAGAGACAATTTGAGAAATTGATAGGGTGCAATGCAAAAACATAGCTTACCCACACCAATATGCACCAAGGTGTTAAAAAGGGTTCTATAGAACAATGCCATAGAACAATCACTCTTTGTTCCCTAAAGAACCTGACAGTAGTTGCACATGAAAAAGAGACAAACGTTTTGGAAATAAAACCAAGGGTGCTCAATCTTATGCACAAATTGGCAGATTTTTTATTTTTGCAAGGCAGGAGCACACCTGAGCAGTTTGACAAGAGTGAGGCGTACAATAGCATGGATATGATGAAAGCAACGGGTCCTTTGTGAATAAGAAAAAGCACCCCTGACCTGACCCAATTATTTCCCAACTGCTAAATCCAGTATGGTGCATTTCTTTTTCAGGAAAGCTGACATTATTTTCTTCATAATCACATTGTTTTGCTGCCCTAAATGGAGGAATGAATATGTCCAATAGGGAGGCACTGTGATATGAGAATCACATGGTTTAGCTACTGGCATCAGCACGTGTGTACATGAAAAATCTTGAATATCAACCTGAGCCCACAATTCCCACATGGGTGCACCCCTTCTGTTTATTCTTTTCAAAATAAGTCAGCTGATACATCTTAATGAATATTAAAATGAATTCTCTCTCACTGAAGCACACACACCCACCCACGCGCATCAAGAGGCATCACATTACACCTCTGGGGTCAGTAGAGAGGTTTAGAGAGCTTGGCAAGACAGTTCTCGCTGGCTTTCCTGCTCTCTCTCTCTTTCTTTGTCTTTCTCTCTTTCTCTCCTATTTGGAATAAAGACTTTTTTGTATGAAAAGGGCCATATGTGAGTAACAACTTGTATGTATGTGCAGTGTGGGCATATGTTCAGTGTTTCTGTGTGCCTGCTCCTGCTTCTACTCTTTTCACAATATTTTATTTATTTATTTATTTTGTTTGTTTGTTTGTTTGTTTTCAGGGATTGCTCATGGCATATCTTGTGGGCACGGTGTTCCAAAAAAGACATTTGCATATATTTTGCTCGTTTATATTCTGTGTGTATTGCTTTATTTTGCTAAGCTGTATTTATTTTTTGCTATATTCTGTGTTGGTGTGTTTTCTGTATCGTTACCCTCATTATCCTCTCTGATATCAGTTCAGTGCGCCTGCATTTACTGATGTGTGTTTATCAAGGCTGTGTTGAAATGCTGCAGGTAATGATGGGTAATTATGAACGAAGGCAAGAAATTACAGTTTGGGAAAGTGTTCAGGCACATGTAGAGCATGTTAATGTGTTCAGGTCAGAATCAGCCTGTTGAAGGGCATGTGTGTGTGTTTTAGGCAGTGTGTCATGATGTTAAACACAGATGTGGAGAGGGAGTTAATATTTATTTACAGGTTGGCATCAGAGTGGCAAGATGGAGTTACTAGCGTCTGTGTGACCCTGTGCGTGTGTGTGTGTGTGTGTGCGTGCGCGCGCGCGCGTGTGTTTGGCAGCAAAATGGCAGGATGATGTTACGTCCAGGGAGAGGGAGACCGGTTTAGCTGTAAGACTCAAAGGCTGCTGAAGTCTTGGTCAGAAAAATAGACTTATTTTTATAAAAGCATTTCACCATTCTATTCTGTTTTATGTTTGTAAAGCACTAAATGTTAATGTGTTTTCTCCTTAATGGGGAATTATACATTAAATTGGTTTTATAGGTAAGTTGAATAGCTTGTCTTGATTTCATATGGATTTTATGTGGGTGGTGTAATTGGTCACCTGTCTCAAGTCATTTATTTCACGTACGTGGCTGAGAAGGATGCTGCCTGCACTGAAGCTCTAGAAATGAAAGTGAAATGCATCACATTAGAATACAGAGACAGTTACCAAACTGACATGTAACATTTTGTAAAGGGTTTAGTTTTGCAACTTTAAGTGATAGTAGGCCACATTTACAGGGGACGTAAACTTGTCGTCTACATAGTGTTTAATATTTGTTGTTGATAACTCCAGCCATCATTTGTTAGGCTTATGAAACATTTTAGATCTGCTGGAGTTTGATAATGCCAAATTCTCTACATTACATCAGTGCTGCCTCTGCTTTTCTACTGATTATAAGTTCAGTTAATTTGATTAACTCTTGTCTACTTGTATCTAAATGATTCATTAATGTACCTTTGACCCACTGGTGACCATGAACAAAATGCTCATATGGGAGGTGGTACATTCAGGTGTAGAAAGTAAAACGCCTCCCCAGGATTATTTTCCAGCTGTCTGGACACCTTTGCTGCTGGTTGGAGCTAATCAGAGAAGCCAGGCAGCTGCAGCAGAATCCTGGAGGTTTCTGAATGAGAAATGCACAAAATTGCTTGCAAATCTATTCCATTATCTCCTTTCTTCTGTAAAGTTCAAGATAGAAGGTTTGGTACCGTCAGCAAATATATACTGTATTTAAATTACTTTATTATTGCAGATATCTATTTTATTATTTATTTTATTGAGTAATGTTTAACTTTCTAACTATGTGCCATAAAGAGGGGTGCACAGATGTGGACATGACTAAGACACAAATGCAGCAGGGCTGTGTCTCAAATGGTTTCCTACTCCCTTCACAGTGCACTATGTAAGAATTAAAATACAAGTCGAACTAAGAGCCAGTGGCAATTCAGCCAAGTGTGCAGAATTCTAAAAAAGACAAATTGCTCTCTGTATGGATGTAGAAACTCAACTTGCAATATTGCACTAGGAAGCAGGGAGCCGTTCAGATTCAAAGTGCATCCAGACAAATGTAATAAATACAGCTAAGTTGTTGAAAAGAGAGGGTATTGGCTTTGCCACATGCTCATAGCTGTGGTATGAGTTCCATACACTATATGAACAAAAATTTTGGGACTCCTGACCATTACCCCAGAAGGGACTTTAATGGCATTTCATTCCAACACATAGACTTTAATATGGAGTTGGTCTCCCTTTGCAGCTATAACAGCTTCCACTCTTCTTGGAAGGATTTCCACAAGATTTTGGAGTTCCTGGAGGAATTTGTGCCCATTGATTCTGTAGAGCATTTATGAGGTCAGGCACTGGTGTTGGACGAGAAGGCCTGGCTCGCAATCTACATTACAGTTAATCCCAGAGCTGCAGAATGGGGTTGAGGTCAGGGTTCTGTGCGGGCCAGTCTTTACATACATATGTCACAGTTCTCGTACTCCTACAGCTGTGATACTTTGGGATGGAAGAAATGGAAAAAGTGACTTAAGATTATCATCTTTCTGAACCAAAATACATAAGTAAGGCTACAATACTCAGGTTTTTTATTCAACTTTATGAATCTCTTAACAAAAGAAGATTAAAAAGCAAACATAAAGATACTTTTAATCTCTTCACAAAATAAGATTTAAACACAAAAAGAAAGAGACTTACAGTGTAAAATTAGATCACTCAAAATAAAGAACTACAGTTCACGTATAAAACATAGTAACTTATTTTTCTTACCTTTAGGCTGTGTTCCAGAATGTGGCCTGTTTTTCACTACTTGGCTGTACTTTGTTGCACTAAAAGCAGTTCAGTGACGTTTTTTCAGTATTATGTATTGTGATGGGCCCAGTGCTGATTTATTTTTATACTTTGTTGCGCTAAAAGCACATCTGGGATATTTCAGGGTGGAATTTTTGCAGATTTGCCTTTTGTTAATTCTTTTCCACTGACATTTATTCATTCATGCTGGTTCCAACCCTGTTCTGGCATTGGGTATCAGATTGGCCCCATCTCTACTTCTGGAATGAAAACACTTCTTTTAATTAAAACTGCGACTGTTTGAAGATGATCTGTTTCTCTCCAGTGAATTCAAGAGTGCCTCCTGACTGACAGTTAATTTGTTTCTGAATCTGCAAAAATGTGTTTGGCTCATTAATCGCAAGCAGACGTTCCTGTAAACATGCCGCACACGTCTCACTTTATTCTGTCAGAAACTGTTGACTCCTAAATCAAACAGGGCGCCTGATTCTAAAAGCAGCACGGCGAGCAAGGGTGATGACAGTGTTAGCTAAAGGTGCCCAGGTGAAATGTGAAGACAGGGTTGCTGCTCTGAGCTCCTGTCTCCTTCTGACAGCTCTCAGTGTGACTCCTCCCCTCCAGCTGAAGCCGGGTGTTAAACACAGCATTAGGGCCCCAATTACACACCAGCACAGGCCTTTATTACTGAGCACAGACAGGCTGATGGGGGAAGGAAGATAGGACAGTCCATTTCTCATTTCTTCACTCTTAATAAAGCACTTCACCTGAGTCGTTTCAGCACTAGATAACATATCTCTCATTTCTTTCACCGTGCCCGGGAAAGCTGCAGTTAAAGGTTTCCAATCTAATCTCTATGTGTCGTGTCTGTAGCTCATAGTTTATCACCACAGTCATTTCAGTGTTTTTCCTGCACTTAAAAATGCAGTGTAGGGTGAATACCACATTAACTATTATTGTTATTGTTATTGTTATTATAATAATTATTATTATTAATCTGGCCCTTGACCTAAACACTGGGCTTAAAAGCTTGGGCCTTTGTTTTTTGTATCCTATACGTTTAGATTATACAGATATAAACAGATATGAGTGGGTTTGTGGGGAGAAGGTCTTTTTTCTAGAGTCTTGACTATAGAAGGATGCTGCTGCCTTTGCGGAGAAAAAAAGTGATGTTTCTCACCTTCTTGAGATGAGGTTCAACCCATATAATCATATTCAGCACCTCAGTCTATCCAAGTGGCTGCTGGAGTGTCTGTGTCTTATTGTCATGTAGATAAAGCGCCCTATTCACCTTAAATTCACAGCCCACCAGAGTTACTACAAATTTGAGAATTGCCATAGCCTGTATTGTCTGATTATATTTTGTTGCTGGTTGTTTATTATATCGTGGATTATTCTTTGTACAAGATTGGGCAATTCTTAAAGAGCATTAAGGGAGGTAAATCAGATGAGGTGAGTGGGCTATTGAATACCCGCCACTAAAATCACATCCACCGCACTGGAATAGAGTAGAAAGAGCTGCATTACGAACGTAATGCCGTCTAATATATACGGTCATAATGAAGCTAATGTCCTCTTTAAATACAAATACTTAGCTTTTTGTGCTTTATGACATTCATTTTATATGTTAGACTAAAATATGCAATCATTTAATAGGGAACAGTTCAAATTATTTTACCCAAAGGTCGCCTCACCCTTTCTAGTGTTTTTTGTGTTCTTATTCAGAAGCTAAATAATAATTGGAAACAAATAACCAATTGCATAGTTCAGTATAGTATGTTATTAGTATAGTTGTTCATTCACCAAATTAACAAAGTGACCCGACCTTAAATGTCTCTAGTGTGGCCTTGGGTGACCCTGTCCTGTTAAAAAAACTTGAATAAATCAGCACTTCTTATCTTACCATTAGGCTGTGTTCTCTCATGTGATCTGTTTTTCACTTTATGGCTGTATTTTTTTGTACTGAAAGCAGTTCTATTATGTTTTTTTTTTCTCCATTGGATGTTTTTTTAAATATCCAAAACAGCATTTTTGTACTGTGATGATTTACATTTATCTCTTGTTGCGCTACAAGCATATCTTGGATATTTAAAGAGGGAGATTTTTCAGATTTACATCAATTTTGTTATTTCTTTTACACTGATATGTGTTAGTTCATGCTGGTATAGGCCCTGTTCTGGCACTGGGCATCAGATCGGCGCTGTTTCTAGTTCTGGAATATTCTTAGACTATCCACAATTCTTTTCCCCATTAAAACCGCAACTGTTTAAAGACGGTCTGACTTTTTTTCTCTCCTGTGAATTCAAGAGTACATCCTGGCTGACAGTTAATTTGTTTCTCTCTCTCTCTGCAAAAATGTGTTTGGCTCATTAATCACTGGCAGGGAGAAAAAAAACATAAGTGCATAGCATGTCACAGTCAAAGGAGATTTCTGAGGCTCACTGACAGCAGCCCTTTCGCACCAGTCAATTCAAAGAATGACTGAAGCAGAAATGCCGCATTTTGGAGCAGGCTGGGTCAAAGATCACATCTTAGGGCAAATAGAAATGAAGTGGCAGGGAAGCGGAGAGTTCATGCATGAAAGATCACCAACATCACTGAGTTAAAGCTGTTCTGAAAAGAGGCTCACACATTACTGGGAAAACATTTACTGGATTAGTGAGCTGCAGTTTTCCCAGGTTTGCAGGTTCCACCATTTGGGAAATGGCCCTTCACCCCCAGCCCACAACTGAAATGGAAATTTTAATTGGTTCTGCAGCTGGTACAGTTCTTTATTTGTTCATGTCTATTGATCAGTGCTTCATGAGCAGATAACAACCTAGAGTCAGGGTACACAAAGTCTTGACCGATATATCATTCACTGATAAATAGAAACCTGTTATTATTATTATAACGGAATTACAGCTGATCACTTGGTGCATCATGTTTGTTTATGTGTACACTGATGGATGTCAGATCATCAATTCACCCACTGATTGGGCCGCATATTGGATAACCCCTACATGCAAGACTGGTGCTTCGATTCCCCTTCCAGACAGATACACTTAAGGGTCTTTAGGCAAGACTTTATTATTTGAAACAATTGCATAAAATAATGCAAACATTTCCAGCTATTGCTGTGTCTGTCGTGTTTATGAACTCTCTACCTCACTGTATCTCACCTGCTGACTGTCATTTAAATCTTTACACCAACCAGCACACTAGCACACTGAACTTTATAGCACAGATATTCTATTCTGTTACATTTTGCACACTGATATTGTTCCTTTTTGTAATTTTTTTAGTATTTTGTTAGTTGGAATACACTTTTTCTGTATATTTTATTACCCTAGATTAGCCTTTCCAAAATTCTCTGTAATTTAATTTTAATAATTTGATCTTAATTGCAGTCTTACAGGTCGAATCAGTGGCACATTTCACTTCATGCTGTACTTGTATAACAATGTATGTGATGAGTAAAGAAATCTTGAGTCTTGAATCTTGAATCTCATGTACAATTCAGGCACACCAATGGTTCAGTATTAGTTTGACTTACACTACTAGTCTGACTAAGATATGATGATGTCAACAGTACGATCCAGTTTTGATGGTCCAGCTAAGATCTTACTTGGCCTAGGCTTAACACAATAAAAACATGATCCAGGCTGATGCTTTATCACAGTTTTGGGCAATATGGACATGTAAAGAAATAGACATCATTACATATTTAAATGGAAGGGAAAGTAATGTAAATGAGGCTAATAATGGACAAGTGTCACTTTTGGTTTTATCCAGTTTCTCGGACTAACAAACAAAATACGTTTTGGGTCTTAGGTTTAAGACACTTTATATGTTTATTATAGTCTGAACTTGTTGAATTTGTAAAACAAGTGAAATTAGCGGTCACGGGTATTGATATTGGCTAGAGAAAGATCAAACTTGATGTTCAGTACCAGTCTTTTCCGTTGCCAAGCAGGCCTTCTTTTTCATGCAGACCTAACCTGTGACATTTGGCCTTACTGTTTCAGATTCATAAATTTGCAGCGTGGTTAAAGTGTGAATTTAAAACCTGACAAAATGTCTTCTACCATTCTGCTAATTTGCGTGGGATGCTGTGGAGTTCGCTCCTATCAGTCTTGATCTTTTGAGCCAGTTCATATTAATTATTTCTAGATTTAAAAATGCTTCCCACACATCTATAATTAACAGTGGTTATATATCTTTATGCTATTTCCTTACGGTTTCTGTTGCTTCAGTTGTTGACATTGTTTACAATAATTTATTTTTATTATCCCTTGCCTCAGATCTTTACATTGTTGCACATTAAATTACTCCGCTGCTCGAATATGGTATTTGTTCCACTTTTTGTTGACTGCACTGAATTGTATCAGTCATTCTTGTATTTTAAATTCTTGCACTTTCTTTTTGAAATGACAGTAAACATCTACTGGACCTGACTATTAAATTCGACTCTAAATATTAAGACCCGTTAAGACAAGGTGATTTAAAACAGTGACGGCTAGACCACTCTTATCAGAAGTATAATGGTGCAGTCTTTTACTATTGACTGAGTCAGATTTAAAGCTAAAAGCCAGTAGATGTATGACTCTTTCTGCAGGCATCACCGAGATGTTTTTCTCTGGTGTAATGTCGCCTCCTCCACACTTTGAAATGTCACTCTGCTGCATCACACGCCTTTATTCTCTGGCTTTCTTCTTCACAGTGCAAGAGACAGCGCTTGTTATCCGTGTATCAAAGCCTGATTTATACCTTTGTGTACGTGTGTGTTTGTGTGTGTGTGTATGTGTGTGTGTGTGTGTGTGTTTATTTGTGTGTGTGTTTGTGTACTAGAAAGTACTAGAAAGCAAGGCATTCTGAACAAACGATACTAAGATGTTTTCTGACAGAAATGGTTGCATTCTTTACTTTTTCTCTAATGGAATTAATTCTTAAGGCTTCTGTTTAAGACAATGGTAAAAAAGATGCCATATATACACTGACCTGCCATTTTATTACATTTTATGAGCTTCATTTACCATATAGGTGCACTTTGTAGTTTACAATGACAGAACAAATTCCAGTCCCATATTAAAACAATGGTAGCACTACTGTGTGTGATCCACTTTGTATTGCACTGTGTGTGTGTGTGAACAATCTGTGCAGCACACACACACACATACACACACACACACACACACACACACATACACACACACATACACACACACACACACACACACACACACACACACACACACACATACTCTAACATGCCACTACAGTGTCAGTATCACTTCTGTACTGTGGAAGATCCAGCACCCAAATAATGCCTGCGTTGGTGGTCCTATGGGGGTACTGAGTGGGGTAAAGGAGCAAGAAATTATGTCGAGAAACAAATGGACTACAGCCTGTACTTGAGAGTGCTATAGAGTGCATCTGGTAAGTGGAGCTGATAAAATGGACAGTGAGTGCAGATGCAAGGTACATCAGAAAATGATAAATGACTCATCAGTATTGATTCAGATCATAGTTGTTGAAAGAAAGTCAGCGTTACAAGCTTTTATTCCAAGTCATTTTTTATTGGCTAGGTCACAGTTTAAAGGGCAGTTGGTGTTGGACCTGTCATCAGAAGATCAGTACACAGTGATGTCATAGCCATCCATGGCCAGGACTTCAAGAGAGCGTAACAGGCCTGTTTCTCTCCCTCCCAACACCTAGTGCAAAGCTAGCCAGTGCATAACAGAACAGCTTTCATAACAGAACACTGTTATTCTTCCCCTCCAAACGTGTTATGTTTGTAATTGTTAATGTTGTGTGAACGGCAATTCAGAAGAGTGCAGCAGTGCTTCACAAGACTTTGAGTAGATCTGCCAGCACTCACCCTCCCATTTCAGTGTCTTTGTGTGAGTGGGGGAGTCCTGGCTTGCAGGTTTTGATGTGACTTCAGGGATACGTGTGCCTGACATTACAGTTGAGGCAAGAGAGTGCAGGAAGGTTGGTGTCTGTTTCAGGATGCAATTGAAATTAGCACAGCTTTTTATAGACACCTGTACTTGGTAACAGTCTGCGTCTGCAGCATGTGTACTTCTTAAAGCATGTGTGTGTGAGCGCATGCGTATCAGAACGTCAGTCCTTAATCCGCTGATGTGTGAGAGCAGTGCTCGGGGGCTGGTGTGCAGAATAGATTTGCCCTCATGTATTCTCCTCTATCAGGTTGTTCTGGATATAGCTGCCTCAGGTAGGCCGTGTGTGTGTGTGTGTGTGTTTTAACATGTTCCATACTGTATCGAAGGATTTCTTGTGTGTATTCTGGTGTAGAGTATGTCATGGAGAGATAGTTTCAGTGGCACTTCACACATACTTGTCTAGAGTTACATCAGACCTAAAATACACAGCTGAAGGAATTCAGCAGCTTCTCGTGCACAAACACACACACACACACGCATTCACACACTCAATTACATGCTCACACAGTGCTTTTTGCCTGTCTTTCTTCCTCCTGTCTCCTGTCTTTTTCTGTCTATTTCTTTCTGTCTTTTTGTTCCTTTTAGCACTCTCGGCCTTACAGCGTATTCGATTCTGCTCACTTAAACTGCAGTCATGCAGTCCTACACACTTTCTGTCTGCTGCAATTTCACACAAGGTTGCATTTTTTTCTTTTTTGTGCAGGGGAGTCTGTTATAATTCAGTTACATGAAGCATCATAAATCGAATATTCACCTTTATGATGAATCGGCATTGATTCATTATTGACTTGCTTAAAAATTTCCTAATTGATCTTTCACCAATAAAGTGTATATTAAAAATGCAATGCATAGATTGTCATTTAAGGCACTACCGGCAGAAGGGACACATTTTTCTGCCATCATCTATTCAGATTTATAGATAAATCACATCTATAGCTTTTTTATTGAACTATAAGAATAAAAACATCAAACCTTAACATAAATAAACATGGTTTTGTCCTGATATATATGTGTGTGTATGTATAAAATCTTATATATATTATATTATAATCTAACTACATTATTGATATATGTCTTTTTACTTGGTACTAATGACATAAATGTTACATGTATGCTGAGATCTCACATATTAATACAGTTCAGCTTTTCTCTACATTCAGGACCAAAATGTTCTGTGTTTTGTTGCTGACAGCAGTGACAGGGGTCAGGAAAAGGGCAGTGACATTAGAACAACCCTCAATCAGAATTTGAGCCAAAGCTCCTTGAACCTTTAGCTATGGAATCATAATTAACAGTTTAACATCAACACAGCAATACATCAAATCTATAACAAAAACAGTGTATATTTCTGCAAAATGTATTACATTTTCACCGTATCATGAAAAATTGAAAGAATTCCTTTCGAAAGGCATTTTCAGATTCTTCCAAAATCGGAATGACATTTGTCTTTGTAAATGGGAAATTTTTATTATGATTTGAATTTAATGAAAAGTTGTGTATGATGAAAGAAAGTGCACTTCTTGTCTTTTATTGACATTGAAATAAATGGAAAAAAATTGGAAGTACAGACTCCAGCCTCTTGTTACAGAAACTACAGTTTGAAATGTACCTGTATAGCCATGTATGCTCTCTGTGAGACAAAAAACATCCACAGTTCACATCACATGCACTCTGCCAAACTGTCTGTAGACTGCCGAATCGCAGATTTCAGTTTTGGTTCATGCATATGCATTTGAGGGAGCTCTGCACTAAACATGGGAGGATTGTTCAAAAACTGGGGAGAGATATTACAAATGTGGCTGACTGCAAATTCCACTCACATTACTGAAGCAGATTGCGACAATGATTTTCATTTTTTACCTTTAAAAAACAGATATAAATTTGTGTTAGAGTCTCAATGAACAAGAGACACTTCCTTTAACACTTCCTTTAACATTCTTTCAACTCCTAAGCTCTTGAGAATGTACTGTGACGTTTCTGGAATTTGGATGTCCAGTTTGTGCTATTGTTTCATGAAGCTATTGTTTTCTTAGAGTTGAAATACAACCCAAGAGAATGTTTCTCCTTAAAAGCTCAGTGGTGAAGAGAGAGCCACTTTGACAAATTATCAACACAACTCTCTCTTCATCACTCCCTCTTTTTCTACTTTTGACTACTTCCAATTATGGGTTGCCACAGCGGATCAACCGTCTCCATTTCCTTCTGTCCTCTGCATCTTCGCCTCTCACACCAACTGCCTGCATCTCCACCCTCATCACATCCATAAACTTCCTACTAGGCCTTCCTCTTCTCCTCTTCCCTGCTGCTCCATCCTCAGCATCCTCCTCCCAACACACTCAGTCTCTCCTCAGCATCCTCCTCCCAACACACTCAGTCTCTCC